>NW_025561073.1:0-13400 GCF_020424385.1 Procambarus clarkii | reverse complement strand
TTTTTTGGGGGGGGGGAGAACCAGATTTAAATTGGCCACCAAAGTGTAGAGAAACATGCTGGCGCAACTCTCTAATGTGTACTTAAGTGGGATAAAAAAAAACTCTAAGCTCATTCTCACTATGGAACTAAACGAGGACAGACGGATGGTGGGTAGCATTGTGAGAAAATAAATAAAATAGTAATAATAATAATAATAATAATAAACAGTGTAATTGTAAATCACTCCTTCTTCAGTCAGGAATGGCACAAATTAGTGATGACAACACTATCTGTGAGTCTGCTCCCGAACCCTCCCCCTCCAAATGGACAGCAGCAGCAGCACCACCATCAAGTCAGAATTCTCCCCAAACTTCCCCCTCCAAATGGACAGCAGCAGCACCACCACCATCAAGTCAGGATTCTCCCGAAACCCACCCCCCCTCCAAATGGACAGCAGCAGCACCACCACCATCAAGTCAGGATTCTCCCGAAACCCACCCCCCTCCAAATGGACAGCAGCAGCACCATCACCATCAAGTCAGGATTCTCCCGAAACCCACCCCCCCTCCAAATGGACAGCAACAGCAGCACCACCATCAAGTCAGGATTCTCCCGAAACTTCCCCCTCCAAATGGACAGCAGCAGCACCACCACCATCAAGTCAGGATTCTCCCGAAACTTCCCCTCCAAATGGACAGCAGCAGCAGCACCACCATCAAGTCAGGATTCTCCCGAAACCCACCCCCCCTCCAAATGGACAGCAGCGGCGCCATCAAGTAAGGATTCTCCTGAACCCTCCCCCTCCAAATGGACAGCGGCGCCATCAAGTAAGGATTCTCCTGATCCCCCCCCCCTCCAAATGGACAGCGGCGCCATCAAGTAAGGATTCTCCTGAAAACCACCCCCCCTCCAAATTGACAGCGGCTCCATCAAGTAAGGATTCTCATGAACCCCCTCCCTCCCAATGGACAGCGGCGCCATCAAGTAAGGCTTCTCCCGAAAACCCCCCCTCCAAATGGACAGTGGTGCCATCAAGTGAGGACGGGATATACCGGCCACAGGTGCTGGATGACTCTTTTTATCCAGCTTCTGTTAATGATGTGATTGTGACTATCGCCATTGGGCATTGTGTAGTGGATTATGAAGATATCCCCAAATTTATTGCACGCATAAGGAGCTTAGCGGAGATTGAAAAGCAGCAGTATGAGGCTACAAATCCAAAAAAAAGAAACTGTAATAATTTAGTTCAAAGAATTATGAAAATACGAGCAGTAGAAATGTTATATGATAACTTCCGTTTGGAGTCACAGATCATAACGCCTGTTCACCTCGGTTTGGGAAGAATAGAAGTATGCTACAGTAAAATTGAAAGTGTTATAGAATGGGTTAAGGTAATGGCAGAGATTGCCAAAAAATATGCAGGAGTGGATTTAAGCTTACCTGAACATTTGAGATTACTCAATCAGAAAGTTTATTTACAGAATGAGTTTACAGCTCTCTACAACCCTGATTATAAAGGATGTTGCACTGAGGTAAAACAAGATGAAGATGGAGAAAATGAAGATGGAGAAAATGAAGATGGAGAAAATGAAGATGGCGAAAATGAACATTGGACGATGACTTCTATATGGAAGCTTTATATTAACTAGCTACAACAGAACAACAAAGCCTTCAGAAGATTGGTCCAAGAAATACATTATTATTTTTTTTTTCAATTAATTATTCTGTTCTGAATCTTGTTGTAATCATATGATTTTTTACTAATAATTAACATTTTTTTAATAAAAAATTACAATAATGGTCATAATCAGTGAGAATGTTTTCTAATGTGGTAGGAATGACATCGTTTGGAATTAATCATATCTTACCACAAAAGTTGATACATAAACAATGTAAATAAACTATTAAAATAACCGACCTTCAGCACAAAATGATAAGGCTTATCTTTTTTTTTTTCCTCTGATTGAAATATGAAATATATATAAACATTAATTTGCACAATATGTCTGTAAAAATTTAACCTATCATACATTTGATTTTACAGGTGGTAGATTGGATTGAACATTATGACTGGCACCGACATATGGAGAAAAGTAATTTCTGTTTTTAACAAGTTTATTGAAAATGAAAATCATCAGTTTAGGCCACTAGGCAATGATATTATAACCCAAATAACAGACACTAGCAAAATATGGGAAAGTCCGGTTGCAAAGATTATGTGGCGAAATCTGACTTATGAACAAAAAAAATATATAGTGAGACCAGACACAAAACCAGAATATGAGATGGGTTCAACCATTCAAAAATTTATTATGGATCAAAATGTTCGACTACTAATATCATCACCCTCTAATGGTTGGACTCAACTTGAACAAGAACTACGTCAATTGGAATGGAGAGGTGAAGCCTTTGTGAATGGTGAAGAGATTACTAGTGGTGGAACTGACTGTTATAATCAAGTGCTGATAATGACATCTCCTAAAAGTTTTTTTAAGAATATTTCAACATACAAGGGTGATAAAGTTATTTTTTTATTTGATCATCAGTCTTACCTGACCCATACAAAATGTGATCGGTGTGAGAGAGAAATCTGCAATGGTAATTATCTGTCCAAAATTTTGACAAGAAAATGTTTTGCCTGTGATATTTGCCAGAAAAAGTTCTTTGCAATGTACTACTTAGTAATACATTTCAACACACAACATGCATATGAAATACCGTGCCATGTGTGTGGGACAGTTTTATTGAACAGAGGCTGTCGAAAAGTCCTTTTTGATAGTTTTTTTTTTCAGAATTCGATGAAATTCCCACTCGTGGTGGAAAGTTACCAAAGTTATTTATAAGAAAATTCCAAGATAAAATATCATCTTCGAACGCTGCAGAGTGGTGGAATTCTATCTTGAATGCAGATGAAAAGAAGATATACACAATAATAACACCAGATGAAGAAAAAAGGCAGTTGGAGAAACAGATGGATTTCTCACTAGATGTAAAAAGGAATAAAATATCCAAGAAGTTTTCTTCAATTTACCCATTGGAAGAAGAAATTGTGTATATAATTAACTGTCTTCATATTTTTCCTGATTTGTGTAGAATGCTACGAGGAGTATTTGATCATTATTTGCCACTAGAAATAGAAATAGATGCAATTATTAAATTCACAGGTGAAGGTTCTCTTGTAAGTGTTTTTGCTGGCACTGCATTCATTGAAAATCTATTGGGATTAAGAAATGTGGACGTGAAAGCTACTGATAATTATTCAAACATAAATTCTATATCATGGATGGAGGTTGATAATATAAATATCTCTGAGGCAATTAATAATAAATATCATCCTGATGTTCTTTTAATGACATGGCCACTAGAAAAAAAGAGTTCAATCCCAAGTGCAATGGCTGAGGGTAGTTTTTATATGAGCACTTCAAGATATTATGAAATGATAGATGAACTCAACCTAAGTGAAAGAGAACCTTTAAAGTATGAATATTATAGTGATGCCTTATATGCTATTAAAGAGTTTAAGGGAAACAAGTTCATTTATGTTGGAGATAAAATGTTTTGTTGTGAGTCAAATGCTCTTTTTTCCCATTATCTAGAGGAAAATTTTGAAAAGGTGAATAGTGGAATTACATTATCCAAAATTCACTTCTATATCAGGAAACCAACAAATTGATCAAACTGTTCTAATAGACTATATTATTAAGGATTAGTTTTTAACTATAAGTTTAATGCTATTATTATACTTTGGATGTGTAAAAATGTGTAATAAATGCTGTTTTTATATCATAGCCTACCTAAATTTGAGAAGTATGACACACGTTTTTTTTTTTTTTTTTTTTTTTATTATTACAAATTATAAGTGTTTAAAATTATTTTAAATATTAAAATTGAATTCACATCAGGTACTGACTCTGTATGTTTTTAATTAGAAATTATCGAATAATTATTCAAATTATTTTGTATATGAGATAACAAATAAGGGGTTATGCATTCATAAATTTTTCTATTTACCATATTATCTCCAAGAATATATAAAACTGTACCAAAAACAGATGTCATAAGTGTAATTGTAATTAGTTTTAATATAACTTTTGTTTGGCGATTATTTATAATGTTATTTGAATTTTGATTATTAGGTTGGTTAAGGTTGGTGGAGTTGGAGGTAGGACTTGAGATCGGGTTGGTGTTGCTGGGATTAGGGTTGTTGCTGGAATTATTAGGGTTGTCACTTGAATTATTAGGGTTGTTGCTAGAATTAGGGTTAGGGTCGTTGCTGGGGTTAGGGGTGTTGTTGGGGTTAGGGTTAGGGTTAGGGTTGTTGCTGGGGTTAGGGTTAGGGTTGTTGCTGGGGTTAGGGTTAGGGTTGTTGCTGGGGTTAGGGTTAGGGTTAGGGTTGTTGCTGGGGTTAGGGTTAGGGTTAGGGTTGTTGCTGGGGTTAGGGTTAGGGTTGTTGCTGGGGTTAGGGTTAGGGTTAGGGTTGTTGCTGGGGTTAGGGTTAGGGTTAGGGTTGTTGCTGAGGTTAGGGTTAGGGGTGTTGCTGGGGGTAATAGTTTCTATACTAACTATAGTCATTATATATTTTTATATATGTATAAATAAAAGTAAACAATTAATATTATTATTATGATAAATAACAAAAGTATAATAGTATTATGGTAATTAAATATATTTGTGGGATGTATAATGGTGTAATGTCTAAGAGAATGTTCTTGAAGTTCCAATGATATTAACCTCAAAATCGACCCAGTTTCACATACATAAATAAATTTTTTATTAAAATTTGGGTCAATGGGATGTATTTTTGAATTAGGATATAAGTAGGTTTGAGCTAAATTATAATTATGTGGATTACATAGAGCTTTACATCCTTTATTAAAAACGGCTTTCTCAAAAGATGAAGTTTCCAATAAACTTTCAATATCCGTTGAATTACTACAGTTCCAATATAACTGCTCATCTAGAATGGTAGCTAAAGGATGGGAAGCATCTTCTATAATATTTTTTTTTTCATTGTGTACTAAACTTTCATTACAAAATCTTCGTTTATATTTGTCTCTTATGAGAAAAATTCGATCTCCAAAATTTACAAGACTATATCGAAAACATCCAGTATTAATTTTATTATGTAAACGCATAAATTCTATAAAACTCTCACTTGTTTCTAATTTTGAAATTTGTTTAAGAATGGAACAGTATGGATAAATTTTAAACCACTCTTTAAATCTTGTCCAAATTAGAATTGCCTGGATATTATTATATATATTATCATCATTAAATATTGTACATAGAGATTTTTCATCATATATTTCACAATCATTAAGACACGTAAGCAACATATTTACATCTTGTAAATAATTACAATAAATATAATATGGATATTTAGTCTGAATATGTATCCGGAACATTTCTCGTACTTTTGTTCCATATATAAATGTTAATTTTCTTAAAAAATAAAGGTCACCACAAAGAAGTGCTTCTATATTTGCTTTGAAATTTTGAATATTAGTTTTGTTAGAAAATGCTAAGAGATTTGGATCAATGATTTTTTGAATATTTTCATCTCCTTTAATAATAATATCATTAAAATCATCTAAAATCTTCTTTATAATAGCTGTATCATTTATATCTTGAATTTGTCCATATAATTTACCTATAGGAAGCAATAATAATTGATCTAAGGTATTAATAATTTTAGTTGATTCCTGTTTATTCATTTTTTATTTGAAATTACATTACTTTAAGTTTTACAATATACAATTTTTTCAGTAATATATACCATATCTTTTTCAAGAACTGATTTTGAATGGTTACGAAGAAATGGAATAAAATCAAAGAACTGGGCAGCATTTTCTTCGTTAACCAATTTTTCAAAATTCGAAGGTGTAGTAACATCACTGAAACCTAGTATTTGATGTTTTCTGTATGGAGACTGACTTATTAGTTGACGCATTTGTGAAACTGTCAGAAATACTTGACCAACAAATATACGATGGAGCTGTAAATCTTCAGACCTAATCCACATTGTATAATCCAAATTTGGAGTTAACATGTTACCTAGGGCAAAACTTCCCGATATATGGCTAATATCACCTAATTTTGTTTGAAATTCTTGATAATATCTGTTAACACCTGTATCACCCATGAGGTAATGTCCTAATACATACTGAGGCGAGCAAGATAAAAAATGTTTATCAAATTTTTCAATAATAGCTACATTACTTCCTAATTTAGATTTGTATTCTTTTACATATGTGATAAACTTATATAACTTTGAATCATAAACTAACGGAAATTCTTCCAAATCCCTATTTTTTTTATTTCCAATATTTTGGGGATTGTATAAATGTAACAAATGGGTATTGACATTTTGATGTTTCTGTGCCTCATGTAATTTTAAAATATCACACTTTGATAAACTGATCATTGTCTTATTTGATCTTATTATTTTTATATTTGAAATATGAAAGTGTTACCACCTCCTCCAGCCTTTGGGTCATCTAATCTCACCACCTCACAGTCGATATTAGGGAATCCAAAGAAGTTTTTAAAAATTACAAAACATAATGAAAATATAACTAAAATATTTGAAAAACTTTTCCAAGATAATGAATTGAAAATAAAGGAGGGTATTGAACATTTATCTACAACTATGATTCAAACTTCGTTGGAACACGTCCGTATTATTAGTCCACCTAGTACAGTGCAATGGGATATAGAGAGTGTGAGATGTGCTATGAATAAAAACAATTGTCCTACACATGAGAGAGAGAATGGAGAAAAAAAAGAGGGATTACAGTTAACTCCACGAGAAGCTCAAATGGTATTATCAGATATATCATCATGTAATGCTAATGATAATGATAATATATTTTATCAATTATTTTTAAAAAGTCTTACCTCTCCAGATTTACCATCGCGAAGAATAGTCACTAGACTAAATATTTAATTATACAAAAAATGTGTATGTATTATGATATTTTATTTTTCGTTATTCTTACTATTCTTAGTATTATTATTTGGTTTTATTTATTTATATATTTTTCACCAAATCAGATTGAAGTAAGTAAAAATCTGATACTAAACAATAAAAGAAAGACAATAGAAAAAGAATCTTTACCACTCATACCTTACTCTATGGCTGTATATAAACATAATAATAAAAATACTAAAAATGAACGTGAAAATGTTTTTGTTCATATTATGCCTCAAAATTATCATTTTTTCGTAGAACAAGGCCAACTCATCTACCATCCTACTTCCCCCCCAAAGAATAATATATGTTGTACATTATCAGAATTTCCTGAAATAGCATATGTTTTTTCTGTGGAAGAGTCAACTACTTCTTTAACTATTCCCCAAAAAACCAAAATGTGTCGCCGACCTCTTGAGTATTTAAAAAGTAACATATATACACTAATGACATATCGTTTACAGACACACCATTTAAAAAATCCACTAAAACTTCTCCATCATCTCGCACTCACAGGACGTATAAAATTAATAAAAAATGATAACTAAAGGAGAAAATATTTATTTACTTTATTTACAAGATCCCCAAAGAAATCGACATTATCTTAAACGAAAACGAAAACGAAAAAGAAAAAAACGTAATAAGGATAAAAAAAGATCATCATTACAAATGTACAGTAAATTCCATGAATTATCTAACATCAATAATTGTTATGTTGATAATAAAAACTTGGTAGAAGCTGAAGTATATATTTTATGGAATTATGATCACATCACTATAAAAAATGAAGACCAGGAAGACTGTTATCTCCAACAGCAAAATCTTCCAGAAGCTTTAGCCATATATTCCAAATATGTCCGCTTTACTTGTCCAATTTGTTTAAATGAAAATAGCGATAAAGATCTTATAATATTACATTGTGGGCATGGTATATGTATTTCTTGTTACCAGATGGATAACTTTGACAAGTTATTTTGTGCCATATGTCGATGTAATAATCCACAGGTTTTAAAGGGTATTGGTTCCTCTCAATAATTGTTTAAATATTTCCAAGTGGCTGTATACTGAAAAGTTGGTATAGATATAACTTTTACGAAATTGGGAAAGTTGTTGATTAAAAAATTTTCCTCTTTTAATATGATTTTTTAAAATACATACTACACTAATACTATTATCTTCGACTGATATAATAACATATGTTTTTCCAATTGATTTAATAAATAGTATAGCTACTAATAAAATTTCTCCAATTTCCTGAGAAACATTTATTTTTAAAATACCGTTACTGGTGATACTCAACATATTTGTATCACTTTTATTTAAATAGATTACAGATATTGTTTGTAATGAGGATAAATTTGGTTGTGTTACCGCATTCTGTTGAAATTTTAATCTACCCTCAGGTGCTACAGGGGGGGATGAGAATAAGAGAAAACATTCTTCCAGATTGGGAACTTTTTTCCATAAATGAGGTATAATCTGAGTGTTTAGTACATTCATGAAGTTTGAATTCTTTATTAGTATTTCCTCGCTCGCAAATTTCATTAGTAATTGACGCATCCAATAAGAACTTGGCATCTTTAATGTAGACATTAATTGTGGCTGTTGAAAAACACTTGGGACAATATTTATACTCGATGGGAATATTAAGAATCCAACAGAAAAATCCTGAACATTGTAAACAATAGTAAATTTTTGTATTAGATATATCCAACATTATATTTTTTAAATAATACAAAAAATAATTACAATGAATAGTAATAACGGCTTACAACATGAAAATAACATACTTTTAGAATTAGATAATTTAATAATTGAACAATATATTGATGAAATTGATAAAATTTATAAAAATTATGAAAATTTTTGTTCAATATCTCGATTATATTCGTTATGTTCTAAAATTATGAATATATTTAATATAGCCTCTATATTTTTATCTATTTTATTACCATCACAAAATTATAGTTTAATTTTTAGTTTAGTCGGTATATCATTAAATAGCATGTTTAGTATTGATTTGCGTAAAGAAAAACTTCAACAAATTGTATCTGTATATTATCTCTATATTATTCCTGATTTAGAAAAGTTTATTTATGATAATATAAGCAAAGATATACGACAAATTCGGAATTTTCAACATGAGATAACTGCAGGGAACATTAATAACAAAATTATTAATATTAACAATAATAATAATAATAATAATAATAATAATAATAATAATCCTAGTCTTTCTTGTTTAGATAAAATTGCTCAAATGAAAGAAATTATAACAAATAATTATACAAAATATATGGGTGAAATGTTTTCTGTGCCTGTAAGCTTAACTTATGTAAATTATACAAGTATTATATTGTGCTTCAGCACATATATATTCCTATTCATTACTATTCCTCTAATACACATATACTTACCCCCTCTAATATAAAATTTTGGTAAATATATAAAAAAATGGATGAACATGTTATTGATCAAATATTTAGTAAATACCTAAACCAAAGTGATTTGGAATGTATAAAACAGGAATTCAATCGTCCTATTTTTAATCCACGTACGCAACGAGAAATTATAACATATGTCGAAAATGAAGATGAAGAAACCAATAAACAACAATCTTCTCCTCCTATATCCACACTACAAAGGCGCAAAAAACGTTTATTACTTAACCCATCTAGTTTGAAGAATTACAAGTGTACGTTTGAAAAATTTGGCCGTTTTAAGCTTCAGCAAGTCGGTCGGGAGGCACCGGTTACACCAGATTTGATAAATATATATAATGTATATTTAAACCGGGATGCCAATTTAAAATATATGACGCGTCTAACCAACGTTCGAACACTAAACAAGTACATCGTAGGTCCCATTCTTGGACAAGAAATGCGTCTTCCTCGTACATCTGTTAATTTACGCCGTAACAATAAGCCTATTTTAGATAGCCGTTTGATCGCTCAGACGGTTGCTAGAATATGGAATTTTTCTCAGTCTGAACATGCTTACAAAATTTTACTTATATACCATACAGGTCTTCGAGCCAAAGAAGCCAACAATGTAACTTATCGTAATGTTGTAGATGCATATTACCCAGCCACTCAGACTGTTGTTTTGCCAGTAGTATACAGTAAACACGGTAAGGATCGCAACATTCCCTTATTAAAAGGAGGGGCTTCCACTTTTTTTATTCAATACCTCATTCCCTATGCAAATAAGAAGATGTTACGATTAACTCTACTGAAATATCCTGGGACAAATATAGCTGATCATTTGGATAAACCTATTTTTGATTCTAGTTACCAGAGTACACATAAAGTTTTTAAAAGTTATCTTTGGAAAGTTGCTAAAGAAAGAAATCAGAAATTATCTCCTAATGAAGAATATAGTGTTCAAGAAGATTTAAAAGGGGCAGGTCTCCATTCACTCCGAGCTGATTTTGCTACACGTACTTTTAACAGTCTTTCAAGACAATTAGGTAAGAATCATATTTTACCTTTTAAAATTATTAGTGAAATTTTAGGACATTCAAACGTTAAGGAATTTTTAAAAAGTTATATTAATCAAGGTGAAATAATAATGGAAGGTGGAAATGAAGAAGATGAAGAATTTAGTGGTGAGGATGGCGTTGGTGAAGTTAACCAATTGCTTACAAATGATGAAAGTATTCACTGGGGTAGCAATGCACGAATGGCCCTACGACACCGTTATCGTCATATGAATGTAAATACAATCTCTAATTTGGAAGATCACACTTACCCATTGGCATCTAAAGAAGCTTCACCAACCATAAATAATAATTCTCTATCAATATCTAATAATAATAATAATAATAATATACTTACTAATACAATTACAAATAACCCTATTGATAATATTGGTACAACTATTACTATCGATACTGCTACGACTAATGCTGCAGTTAATAATATTAAGAATAATATTATTAATAATAGTAATAATGATGATAATAATAATAATAATAATCGAATCGTTTATATATAAATAAAAAAAATATGTAAATAAATAATTAAATATATATTATACTATATATAACATGCAATCTTCTAACATTTATAATATATATATATATAAAAAATGGACAATAATTGTTTATTGTTAGCTTTCAACTACATTCAAAAAACATCTTATGAACCAAATGATAGTTACTATAACAAAATTAAATAACAAACAAAGAAATAACAAACAATAAAAGTGGGTATAAATCCTTTATCAAAGACCCTATCCTATTTCTAAAGATGGTTCAAGCTTCAGAAGAGGAAAAAGAAGCTTTAGTGCAAATCGACGGAATATCGATTCCACCTTTGTTGACATACTACAAAAGTTATTATGAAGAAGAACTTTGGTTAAGAGAAGAACAAAGCTATTTTGGGCGAGATAAATATTTTAGTTATTTGATGTTTGAACCTATTTTGAAAAAAAAAATTGTCCGACTATAACATATATGGAACAAGACATGAAAAAATGGATACCACCATTCCAATTCATTTACAACATTTAATTTTTAAAAATTAATCTCCAAACTGTATTTTTTTTTTTTTTTTTTTTAAAGAGAGTTTCCTGTTTCCTGTCAATATAAGACAGAGCCACCCTCTCTTGCTTCATAGTTTCTCTCCATTCACGCGAGCAGGTCAGTGTTCTCATTTCATTTGTGAGGGGGGGGGGTGTGGAACTCCTGATGGTGTGGCTGTCATATCTGTTATTATATTGAAAAAGGGAGAGTGACTATTGTTTGCTCATGGTTCTCACACAACTAGGTCAATCAGTCTCCTTATTTCTTCTACTATAATGGATTTTTTTTAACAGACTGTGACAGGCCGAGATGTAAGAGAGCTGTGAGGATACTAACCAACTAAGGAAGAGTCGTTAAGTTTTTTGTGGATTCCCCTCCCATAGCAATCCAGGATGTTGCGGGAAAGAATCAAAAGTAATAGAGGAGGAGAAAAACCATCTG
This sequence comes from Procambarus clarkii, assembly GCF_020424385.1. Classification (NCBI taxonomy): domain Eukaryota; kingdom Metazoa; phylum Arthropoda; class Malacostraca; order Decapoda; family Cambaridae; genus Procambarus; species Procambarus clarkii. The sequence continues at coordinate 1,483 of NW_025561073.1, read as the reverse complement.
GGATACCAATATCCACATACACAGCTTTAACTAAAAAAAATTTGAGATAATTTTCAACATTCTTTTGCCAGAGAGGCCATTTAGGGTAAATTGACATTTTATTAGATTTTTTTTTTTTTTTCATAATGAATCCTTTCGACAAGATGATGTTTACTACGGAATGTGAGAATTTCAAATCTTTTGTACCTTCAATTACATCAAGTTTACAATTGTCTAGCTATATTCAATACTTTTATAATTGTGGACTAAATATTACATTAGAACGAGATTTAAAATTACCATCAAATTTTTTGTTTGAAACAGAAATACAAACTCTTTATTCCTTGAAAATATGGATGGGATCTAACGAGGAAGGGAAACCACTAGCATCACAATTTCAATTTATACTACGATGTCAAATAGAAAACGAAGGATTCTTCATCGAACTTATTTCAAATATAGATGAAAGATATACAATATTATGTGTTTATGACGAAAAATTTAATATAAGAAGCAATAACAATGGATATAAATCCTTTGCCATGGACCCTCTTACATTTCTAAAGATGGTTCAAGCTTCAGAAGAGGAAAAAGAAACTTTAAGAGAGATGATGCGAATCGATGGAATATCAATTCCACTTTGGTCGACATACTACAAATGTGATGAAGAAGAATTTCTGTTAACAAAAAACTATTTCAAGCGAGATTTTTATTTTAGGTACCTGATGTTTGAACACATTAATTGGAAATCAACTGGACAATATGATGTTTATGAAAAATGGGTGAAATGTTTTGAAAAAGAGGTTGATAATTCCTGGTATCAAATCAACCAATATAGTTTATGTAAAACCAAAAAATGTCAGACCATAAAATATATGGAACCATACATGAAAAATTTATATGAAACTTTGGTTAATGAAATTAATGACAGAGTATGGTTTAAATATGAAAACTATTCTTGTCGCATTTTTAGTGATGGTGATGAAGACTGTGACAATATATACATCATTGACTTAAAATTTTGTAATGACTTCAAAAGCATTGACAGAGTTTATCATGTGGAAAAAACTAAAAAATATAATGCACTAATTGCTCGCTTAGGGGGAAAAGAATATGGATCATTTTTTATCGAAATGATTATCATCTATTACTCTTATTATAAGGGAGAATGTATAATTTTTGTAACCCGTAATCCCAAACTCTTTTTAATATAATTCAAACTGGGGAAAAGGATAAAATTTGTAGTTTTATCTTGAAAGATGAGGGTTTATTATCATCTCAGATGAGAAAAAATTGTAGTTTAGTAGCCCAATGCACTCAGAAGATTGTAAAAAGTTTGGTTTCGGATACTGAAACAGAATGTTGGAATGTAGCCACATTGCATGAAAAGATAGATACCACCATCCAAATTCCCCATTTACACCTTAAACAATTCATACTTAATGAAGGTCTAGAACATCTAATGATTGGATTCTGGAAGAGAGCTGTAGAAGATTTAAAAGTA
>NW_025561071.1:0-23251 GCF_020424385.1 Procambarus clarkii | reverse complement strand
GGAATTATTAAACCGTGGAGAGTTTAACTCCCAGGAAGTCTAACTCCCAGGAAATTTAACTCCCAGGAAGTTTAACTCCCAGGAAGTTTAACTCCCAGGAAGTTTAACTCCCAGGAAGTTATCAACTGGAGGGCAATTAAGTCATGATAACAGACCATGGAAAATTAAAAATTGTAACCGTACCATCTTTAACGAGGGTTACAGAAACGGACAGAGCCCCTTTGTCTCTCTCACTCGCTGCTCACACCTCACCCTTGGTGTGAGGGGGAAGCACTGCACCTCCACCGAAATGATGAAATGAGGACATATTTTAGTGAGAAAACGGCACGTGTTAATCGCAGCCTTGGGATGTTGAGGAGGTCCAGACTTGGTATTATTACTACAGCACAGGTGCTGGTCGGCGGGAGACTTCCCACACACACACACACACACACACACACACACACACACACACACACACACACACACACACACACACACACACACACACACACACACACACGAGGGCGCTGGAGGAGTGAAGGATCTCAGGAACTTGTGAACCAGACTGAGGGGGAGGAAATTCAAGATACAATGTCAAAAAAGTTAGCTCCAAGTTCCCGGAGCGAGATAGCGTGTATTCAGTGTGCCACAATGAAGCTCCAGAGTGGTACAATGAGGCTTTATAATGCCGTAATATGGCTCCAGAATGGCACAAGAAGCCTTTATAATGCTATAACGAGCAGGCTTCAAAGTGGTCCAATGAGGCTTCAAATTACCATAATAAGTAATAAGAGTGCCACAACGAGGCTCCAGAGTGCCACACTGAGACTCCAAAGTGCCACAGAGCGAGTTGAACAACTGCAACATTTCAAGCCCCCGATTATAACCTAAGTCATCGGCCGTGACGAGGATAAAATGACAAGTTTTAATGTAAACATTTTATAGACAATCAGGACACTTTTATTAACAAAGTTTTCTTCCCCCTTTTCCCCTCTCTTCTCTTCTCTTCTCTTCTCTTCTCTTCTCTTCTCTTCTCTTCTCTTCTCTTCTCTTCTCTTCTCTTCTCTTCTCTTCCTGTCTTCACAAATTTATATTTTATAAATTTATATATTTCAAATTGAAAACAAGACGATATAATTGTAAGGTCTTCGACCAATTACTCACCGTAGGACTATGTTCCAGAATTCTGGTGTTCAGAGTATGAACAGCTTAACAAGTTGAACATATTGACCAACTGATCAGCAGGAATTAGAGACGTAAATGAAGATGGATAGAGTAGAGAAAATAGAGCGGAAGAGTCAGAGATTCTGAAGCGACATGATTGATTTTTCAATAATAAAAAGATATAAACAGAGGGGAAAAAGGAGGGAGAGAGAGAGAGAGAGAGAGAGAGAGAGAGAGAGAGAGAGAGAGAGAGAGAGAGAGAGAGAGAGAGAGAGAGAGAGAGAGAGAGAGAGAGAGAGAGAAAATATAACTCTTTTTACTGTTATACAGAAATAATTTATTAATATCTGTTTCATCACAAATGTCAGTCGTAGCAAAATGTCAGAACTTCACTCAACCACGACGGGTCTGTGAGGGGTGACATAACCCACAGTGACAATTCTCTATTTATATCTATACAAATAAAGTCTCAATAACCAATAGGCCTCACAATAAACATTGGAAATAGTACGAAATCAATTCAGAAATACATTAAACTGAATTGTATCCATGATAACCTGGAAAGGATTTAAGTCCAACTCTTCTGAATTTATTTTATAAATAGACCATATAATTCCTGTGTTTAAACTCTAATAATTAGTAATTGGTAAAATATTAGGATAATGAGTAACAGATTATTAATAATCTTGAGCAAGGTTGTGTTCAGTACAGAATTAGGGAACACGAGACTTTAAAGGCATAATTTTGTTCCTGCCAACATTTGGGTATGGAACAACGGCCAGAGTTTGGGCATGTTTGGGCATGTTTGGGCCTTTGGGCACATGAGTTTGGGCATTCACAAGACAATATATTCTACAGGTTTCATCTGCTCGAAACTCCTATGTTGATTCTCTCCTCCAATCTCCCACTCAGGATTCTCTAGGGGCCTGACAGCTGAGTGGACAGCGCTTCGGATTCGTAGTCGTGAGATTTCGGGTTCGAGCCCCGGTGGAGGCGGAAACAAATGGGCAGAGTTTCTTTCACCCTGATACCCCACTGTTCACCTAGCAGTAAATAGGCACCTGGGAGTTAGACAGCTGCTACAGGCTGCTTCCTGGGGGAGTGTAACAAAAAGAAGGCCTGGTCGAGGACCAGGCCTTTTTGACTCAAGATAACCTAGCCTTCCACCTCCCACACTCCCACTTCTCGCTCTCCCATCTCCCACACTCTCCCCTCCCACGCTACACACATCCCGCTCGCCTCCTCCAATTTTCCCCTGGTCTTCTATGCACCATTCCCGCGCGTGTTGAGAGATCAGGAGATAGAGGTGTTCCACCGGCTGGCCACACACCACTCTTGGCCTGGCCAGAGGCTCAGGCAGTTATGAAGAGAAAACGCTAAGTCAGAATGATTCTACAGAACTAGGAAGGGAGTTGTTAATATAGTAAGTGGTGGAATATTAGGAGTGTATGAAGAAACGGTGCTCAATCACTTTCTCCATTCAAACCGAGAAGTCGCACCCAGCCACTTGGACTGGACGGTAAAATGACACTCTCACTGTTTTGCAGAGTCGAGGTTCGTTCACAGATAGTTCGAGTGGTTGGAAAATCGTTCCTTCACTCCGTCCTCATGTCCCAGCTTGATTGATTGATTGATGAAGATTAAGCCACCACAAGAGGTGGCACGGGCATGAATAGTCCCGTAAGTGGTATAGTTGTTTGGAGTGAATGTGATCTTTGGTCGTGTAACATCTTGAAGTGTCTCTGGGGTCTGCGACGTCCCAGCTCCTTGTGTCTCCTCATATACCATCCAAGTACTGATGCTGGCTTAGCGATTTCTCCTCATGGCTGCCTTACCTTCATAATGGTATAGTGTCAAGAAGCTGAAAGAATGTTTTGACGTCGAAAAGCCATACAATGCTTTCTTCGCGAGAAGCTTTAAGGAAATGTTTTCCTGCTAGGTAAAGAGGTAATGCTTATCGGTTATACACAAACAACGCAGGCGATGAGTCACAATAACGTGGCTGAAGAATGTTGATCAGACCACACACTAGAAGGTGAAGGCACGACGACAATCGACTTGAGAATGGTCCAGGACGGACCGAAACGTCGTCGTCCCTTCACCTTCTAGTGTGTGGTCTAGTCAACTTACTTTAGCCCCGTTATTGTGAATCATCGCCTGCAATCTACACAATGTACTTTGGTGCTAGTAAGCCTGAAGACATTTTGATGATGCCACTCACTCAAAGGCCAGAGTAAAGTGTCACCGTGAATGCCCCCTTGACACTCTTCCTTCTTACTACATCAAACATCCCAAATGTGTCCACCCTCTCTCTCGCTCTCTCTCTCTAACCCATCCCTAACTACAGAGAAATAAAGAGATAAACAGAGAGAAAGGGAGAGACATACAGACTGATAGATAGAGAGGCATACAATAAGACAGAGAAATCAGGTATAGTGTAGAGTTATTGTTTACCTTTTTCCATTCTCCAGAATATTATCCACGTCGTGATCATGTCTCTCCTGCTGCCTTTCTCTTCCAGAAGTATGAGGTTCAACTGATTTAGATTATTCCTGTGACTCATGCCTCTCAGCCCCGTCGAATATGTCTGGAAGCAATCTTTCTGCAGTCTTCATCCCTAAGGAATTCTATATTTTCAGGATATCAATAGATTCTTCAGCAAACTTTATGGCAAGTTTCAACGAAGTGATTTTCTTGCTTTTATCTCCACTTGGAGCCCGGATGTGATGGGTTCTAACAAGCGTCGTGCTTTGTGCCTCACCTTCTCTTAAGAGAGACTTCGGACGACATCTTCATTGATGCTCTGAAAGTTTCGTCTTCCCTCTCTCCTTTGCATTACAGGTTTCCACCAGAATATTAATCTGTCTTTCCCAGTGCTCATGTTAGATATCAACGCATCTGCTGCACTTTCATGACGTCGGCCAGAATGGTGTTCCGCTTTTTTTTTATGTAATCCTCGAAATCCAGGATTACGAAGACAGACAATTTGTCCGAACTTCCTACGGTTATGACCTTACCTGGAGGCCTGGTCGAGGACCGGGCCGCGGGGACACTAAAGCCCCGAAATCATCTCAAGATAACCTCAAGATATACCCATTTAGAGGGCCTTCACCAGCATCTCGGAGGCTGGGGATGAGGGTGGTAGTACTCGGCCTCCTGTTTTAACCTAGTTGTGCTTGCGGGGGTTGAGCTTCAGCTCCCTAGCTCGAAATCCAGGTCAGTTACAGTCATTACTTTCCTTCCTCCAGTTTCTTTTCAAATTTGTTCATTCTTGTCGAACTTCTTAATTAGCAAACTGCCTTAATGATCTCGTGCATGTCATTTCACTTCCTTCAAAGGTATGGACACGGATATAGAGGCACCCACAAGCAAATACAAGTACCAGACCCTCAATCAAAAAGGCCACACTGGGTTCGCATTCTATTAGCGAAAATACCGATAACAATACACTTCACATGATTTATTATCTGACATAAAACCCCACTTACCTAAGTTCGAAACTAGGAACAGAAACGTGCATCGCTCACTTCCCCAGCCTGTGTTGCAGACACTAAACCAAAGTAACCCCTTACCCCTCCCCCCCCCACCCCCGACTTTACATAAACCAAACTAGACATAAACCCACAATATATAATATTAATTAAATAAAACGTTAATCGTCATATCGTGTGAAAATCTTATCTTGTCTGTTGTCTGCTGTATAATAAGGTCAAATTGGATTTATTTACATTTTAATTTAAAGCTTTACAGCTGAAGCTGTAGCCAATATTTGACCTCTTGTCTTGGGCTTCAGGACACTGAAGCACACAGGGAAGGAACCAAATACCTTTTGCATTACTTACATGGTCGGCACTGTACATGGTCGACACTGTACATGGTCGACACTGTACATGGTCGACACTGTACATGGTCGGCACTGAACATGGTCGGCACTGTACATGGTCGACACTGTACATGGTCGACACTGTACATGGTCGACACTGTACATGGTCGACACTGTACATGGTCGACACTGTACATGGTCGACACTGTACATGGTCGGCACTGAACATGGTCGGCACTGTACATGGTCGACACAGTACATGGTCGACACTGTACATGGTCGACACTGTACATGGTCGACACTGTACATGGTCGGCACTGTACATGGTCGACACAGTACATGGTCGGCACTGTACATGGTCGACACTGTACATGGTCGACACTGTACATGGTCGGCACTGAACATGGTCGGCACTGTACATGGTCGGCACTGTACATGGTCGGCACTGAACATGGTCGGCACTGTACATGGTCGACACAGTACATGGTCGGCACTGTACATGGTCGACACTGTACATGGTCGACACTGTACATGGTCGACACTGTACATGGTCGACACTGTACATGGTCGACACTGTACATGGTCGACACTGTACATGGTCGACACTGTACATGGTCGACACTGTACATGGTCGACACAGTACATGGTCGACACTGTACATGGTCGGCACTGTACATGGTCGACACAGTACATGGTCGGCACTGTACATGGTCGACACTGTACATGGTCGACACTGTACATGGTCGACACTGTACATGGTCGACACTGTACATGGTCGGCACTGTACATGGTCGACACAGTACATGGTCGACACTGTACATGGTCGACACTGTACATGGTCGATACATACATACACACACACATTCAGCTTTATATGAATATATTTTGACGGAATTTTCGTTTCTGCTTTGTTTTAACAACGCTGGAAATGGAGAAAAAAATAGAAAGGAGCGGTGAACGCGCGGAGAATCATGCTGCCTCGAGTGAACACTAGTAATTGGTGGCTGTCAACACAAAGGTAGCCAGGGCGGGGAGTGGGGCACGGCCTAGAGAGAGAGAGAGAGAGAGAGAGAGAGAGAGAGAGAGAGAGAGAGAGAGAGAGAGAGAGAGAGAGAGAGAGAGAGAGAGAGAGAGAGAGAGAGAGAGAGGGGGAAGAGGGAAGTGAGAGTGGGTTACTTTTACTTTTGGAAGCGAGGGAGTGGGTGTGAAAAAATTTAATAGGTGAGTTGGGCGAGTATTCACAGCAGGAAAAGGAGAGGAAGCTATGTTAACATCACAATCACAATTTGTTTAGTAATCAAAACAAACTGTTCTGATTACACACAGAAATCAGAATAGCGTGATGCATCAAATGAACAAATCCCCAAGGGCCGTGACAAGGGTTCGAACCTGCGTCACGACCCTTTGTAGATTTGTTCATTTAAACTGTTCTAATGTAATCAAACCAAATTGTTCAGATGTAATCAAGACAAAAGAGAACAGGAGAACGCTTCAGCATGGCCTGGGACAAACTAGAGAGATTATCTGTGAATGGGCTGCACAACTTTGTTCCATCCAAATGTTGACATTTGGGACGGGGAACAGATCGCAAGTAGAGAGCACGAAAGCCCACTCTCGCCAGCGTTCCCAACGTCAAGAAACGGTCGTACTATAGTGCCTTATCCTAACCAACCAGAGGACTCACGGACAGAAAACCGGGGCATTATAGTCAATTTCGCGAGCCGCCAGCATTTTGTAGTAGGACAGTTTTGGAGCTTCGAGGAACAGTCATTACGAGTAAGTCATTGCATCCATCTAAGAACATTCGGAAGGCGGGGGCTAGGAGCCGAGCTCGACCCTGCAAGTGCATCTAGGTAAGTACACACACACAATCTCGTAATAGGATTTCTTCAGTCTATGAAGTTGTTCATGGTTGCCTTGACGGAGAAAAGCTTAGAGTTGGCGGGGGTATTAGGCAGAGGACGCTGCGAGCTGTCAGCAGCATGCCCCTGTCAAGAGCTCCAAGTGGCAGGCTCTTGCCAAGAGTTCCCTGTGTCATGCCCTTGTCAAGAGCTGCCAGTGGCATGCCCCTGTCAAGAGCTCCAAGTGGCAGGCTCTTGCCAAGAGTTCCCTGTGTCATGCCCTTGTCAAGAGCTGCCAGTGGCATGCCCCTGTCAAGAGCTCCAAGTGGCAGGCTCTTGCCAAGAGTTCCCTGTGTCATGCCCTTGTCAAGAGCTGCCAGTGGCATGCCCCTGTCAAGAGCTCCAAGTGGCAGGCTCTTGCCAAGAGTTCCCTGTGTCATGCCCTTGTCAAGAGCTGCCAGTGGCATGCCCCTGTCAAGAGCTCCAAGTGGCAGGCTCTTGCCAAGAGTTCCCTGTGTCATGCCCTTGTCAAGAGCTGCCAGTGGCATGCCCCTGTCAAGAGCTCCAAGTGGCAGGCTCTTGCCAAGAGTTCCCTGTGTCATGCCCTTGTCAAGAGCTGCCAGTGGCATGCCCCTGTCAAGAGCTCCAAGTGGCAGGCTCTTGCCAAGAGTTCCCTGTGTCATGCCCTTGTCAAGAGCTGCCAGTGGCATGCCCCTGTCAAGAGCTGCCAGTGGCATGCCTTTGTCAAGAACTCCCAGTGGAATGCCCTTGTCAAGAGTTCCCAAGGCGGATGTTCCAGGAGAACGGGAGATCAACACTTGGGCATGAGCCTTTGTCTTGCCTCGTCTCGTTCCGCCCACCATACGCTCTCCCCCCTCCCTCTCTTTCACCCCTCTCTCTCTCTCTCTCTCTCTCTCTCTCTCTCTCTCTCTCTCTCTCTCTCCCTTTTTCCCCCTCTATTTACCCCTCTCTCTCCATCTCTGTACCCCTCAAATTTCAGTAAATCTGCTAGAGGAACGTGCAAGTTGGTGGCCGTAACTGTGCCGCCACTGGGGACCGCAAAGATTTGTATGCTCCTGGCAGCAGCGCGCGGTAAACAAGTGTGTCAAAACAAGAGTCCATCTGGAGGCAGGCTCCGTGTTGGAAATCACAGTCCAGACCTCAGCTTCATCTATAGACACCACTATCACTGACCTGGCCAGGCCCAAGCCAGGGCCAGGTAAGGTCAAAGCCAGTATTCAAACACACACATATAATATTTATGTATATTGTATAGCTCTTATGTCTTTGGTCTCCTCGCTCACTTTACCAAGCAGTTCCTGATACGAATAAGAACATTAAATGGACATCAACAAAAGCCAAACGAAGGTAAGCGGGTAATTGGATTCCGTGGTTTATGGAGTGATATTGGAATTGCTTCTTAAAGCCCACAGTCACGAGGCAGCATGGGTTCAGGGCGCGAGTCCCATTTAAAAGCGCTCGAACGGAAAATGAAGCCGAAGAAGCTTCATTTTCCACAACGGCAAATTTGTCCGCGATACTGGTTGTTTTGTGAGGGGGCGTCTGCAGGGTCCAGGTGTTCCAGGTCCGTGCGGGAATGGTGGGGGGTGCTGTCAGAGGTCCTTGTGAGGGGTGGTGGTGGTGCTGTCAGAGGTCCTTGTGAGGGATGGTGGTGGGGCTGTCAGAGGTCCTTGTGAGGGGGTGGTGGTGGTGCTGTCAGAGGTCCTTGTGAGGGATGGTGGTGGGGCTGTCAGAGGTCCTTGTGAAGGGTGGTGAGGGTGCTCTCACTGCTCTGAACGACTCACATGAGTAGTGGCGGTGCTCTGAACGACCCCTATGAGTGAGATGAGAGGCAAGATTGAGGCGGGAGGAACCAAGCTATGTGAACACCACCGAGACACGCCTCGTCGCCGCTGTCTTCAATACCATTAAAGGTGTCTTGAGAACATTACACGTAAACAATACCATTGTTAAGGAGGACCTCTTACGGAAGCTTTGTGTAGACATGTGAACTCCAAGTACCAGCAGCACCGATCTTCCACCTGATACGTCGCAATTTGTTACGGAGTCGTCCATTTCGTTAAAAATTAGGTGGCATTAATACAATTAACGAGCCGAGGCATCGGAGCCTCGGTTCGAGGCTCCGATGGTTCAAATGAATCAATAACTGCTTAAGTCAGCTAAAACAAGTAAATAATAAACCTGGAGGTATCATTACAATCGGATAATTGGCATATGCTTAGCATATCATTAGCATGTAATTAGCATACGAAACGATAAACTCTTTTTAAACAGCGAACAATTGCTTGCACCAGCTTAAAAAAAGTAATCACTGTTGTTATCATTATATTCGGATTAACTAATTGCTAAAACTTTTTGGCTGGAACTGCTAATTATACAACACTATACAGTAAATGTTCATGCATTTCGAACATTTTAACTGATGTTGGAGATTTGTCTTTGGTGGATATAAACTCTATCACAAAGGATCAAATTGTGTCTACGAGTATTTTGTTTAATTTGCTTCACATTTTGACTAAGATATTGATATAATATAACAAGTAATCATCAAGGACTCTTTGTTGTTTTAACAGAGAAATGACTAAATTTACCAGCGATTTAAATCATATTGAAGTCAATTAACTATTACGTGAGCTGTGTGTGAGCAAAGTAAGTTTGATCGCAGCTAATCCCTGAATCTCCTTCATGACCTAAAACTCATTTGAATGGTCTCAATGATATTATGTTTAATCTTTATATTTAAATTATTTAATTTATCTATACTGTTATACTGTATGTATTGTATATATATATATATATATATATATATATATATATATATATATATGTCGTACCTAGTAGCCAGAATGCACTTCTCAGCCTACTATGCAAGGCCCAATTTGCCTAATAAGCCAAGTTTTCCTGAATTAATATGTTTTCTCTAATTTTTTTCTTATGAAATAATAAAGCTACCCATTTCATTATGTATGAGGTCAATTTTATTTTATTGGAGGTAAAATTAACGTAGATATATGACCGAACCTAACCAACCCTGCCTAACCTAACCTAACCTATCTTTATAGATTAGGTTAGGTTAGGTAGCCGAAAAAGTTAGGTTAGGTTAGGTTAGGTAGGTTAGGTAGTCGAAAAAGCATTATTTCATGAAAACTTGGCTTATTAGGCAAATTGGGCCTTGCATAGTAGGCTGAGAAGTGTGTTCTGGCTACTAGGTACGACATATATATATATATATATATATATATATATATATATATATATGTCGTACCTAGTAGCCAGAACTCACTTCTCAGCCTACTATTCGAGGCCCGATTTGCCTAATAAGCCAAGTTTTCCTGAATTAATATATTTACTATAATTTTTTTCTTATGAAATGATAAAGCAACCCTTTTCTCTATGTATGAGGTCAATTTTTTTTTATTGGAGTTAAAATTAACGTAGATATATGACCGAACCTAACCAACCCTACCTAACCTAACCTAACCTATATTTATAGGTAAGGTTAGGTTAGGTAGCCAAAAAAAGCTAGGTTAGGTTAGGTTAGGTAGGTTAGGTAGACGAAAAAACATTAATTCATGAAAACTTGGCTTATTAGGCAAATCGGGCCTTGAATAGTAGGCTGAGAAGTGCGTTCTGGCTATTAGGTACGACATATATATATATATATATATATATATATATATATATGTCGTACCTAGTTGCCAGAACTCACTTTTCAGCCTACTATTCAAGGCCCGATTTGCCTAATAAGCAAAGTTTTCCTGAATTAATATATTTACTATAATTTTTTTCTTATGAAATGATAAAGCAACCCTTTTCTCTATGTATGAGGTCAATTTATTTTTATTGGTGTTAAAATTAACGTAGATATATGACCGAACCTAACCAACCCTACCTAACCTAACCTAACCTATATTTATAGGTAAGGTTAGGTTAGGTAGCCAAAAAAAGCTAGGTTAGGTTAGGTTAGGTAGGTTAGGTAGACGAAAAAACATTAATTCATGAAAACTTGGCTTATTAGGCAAATCGGGCCTTGAATAGTAGGCTGAGAAGTGCGTTCTGGCTATTAGGTACGACATATATATATATATATATATATATATATATATATATATATATATATATATATATATATATATATATATATATATAAATATATATGACAAAGAGGTGCTTGGTCCAGGCGTCTATTACCACAATCTCGCCAGTGTTGGCCTCACCTCCCCTATCACTTCAGCATGGAATTATTAACTGTATTTAATAATGAGAGAGAGAGAGAGAGAGAGAGAGAGAGAGAGAGAGAGAGAGAGAGAGAGAGAGAGAGAGAGAGAGAGAGAGAGAGAGAACAGGAGAGGGGGAAGAGAACCGACCCTTTCACTTGGTACATTTTCAGCTTTGTGTCACGTTTTATCGTCTAGTTGTTACTAGAAGTATACAAAGAAATAAGGGAAAAAACATTTTCTGTTCCAAGACACTAATTCTGTCCACTCTCAACCCATTTCCACTCGCGGATACTCTTATCTCTCCCACTCGCGGATACTCTTATCTCTCCCACTGCCTCAAATACAACGTTTATATATTTCAACAGACGGGTTCATATTTCTTCAGGCAGGTGTTTAATGTTCTGTCTTCTCAATTCATTCACATTTTCAAGTTATCTCTTCCAATTTGTGTTGAGTGCCGCTCCTTGAGTCACCAGTGCCAACTCTTGTGTTTTTGTCCGCCATGCCAACTCACTATAGCGTCTCATTCTGGCCCTCTGAAGCCTCATTCTGGCACTCTGAAGCCTCATTCAGGTACTCTGAAGCCTCATACTGGCACTCTGAAGCCTCATTCAGGCACTCTGAAGCCTCATTCTGGCACTCTGAAGCCTCATTCAGGTACTCTGAAGCCTCATACTGGCACTCTGAAGCCTCATTCAGGCACTCTGAAGCCTCATTCTGGCACTCTGAAGCCTCATTCTGGCACTCTGAAGCCTCATTCTGGCACTCTGAAGCCTCATTCTGGCACTCTGAAGCCTCATTCTGACACTCTGAAGCCTCATTCAGGCACTCTGAAGCCTCATTCTGGCACTCTGAAGCCTCATTCAGGTACTCTGAAGCCTCATTCTGGCACTCTGAAGCCTCATTCAGGTACTCTGAAGCCTCATTCTGGCACTCTGAAGCCTCATTCTGGCACTCTGAAGCCTCATTCTGACACTCTTGAGCCTCATCGTTGCACTATGGTGCCTCTATCATTCTCATCATACGCTCTTCATGTTTCCATAGTTGCAACCTTGAGTACTCTCACTCTCCCCAGTCAACTCACTCACCTTCCTTTGCATTTACCTTTCCTGACACAAGTGGCACTACACACATGTGACACTTCACACACATGTGACACTTCACACACATGTGACACTTCTCACACATGTGATCATATTGCGTCTCTCCTTTGCTGGATCATTGAGTTCCTTACCGCATCCACTTGCCTATTCCTTCCCCCATTCATTGGGAGAGGGTGAACTTCCCGCTTCACCGGGGACATGGTGCATTTCCTGCCACAAATGTCTCACTCATAGTCATTCTGAATGAGACAGATGTCATCCTTCAGAATGATGACATCTGAATGACAGATGCACCATTCAGATGTCTCATTCTACATTCAGTTGAGGCAAGAAACTACCCGAGAATCTCGTCTCAAGACTTTTATTTCAAGACTGAGGGCAAAGGCCCTTTGGTGTGACAGTTCCGGGACTCGTGGAGAGGCAGCTTCCCCCTCCCTCACTGTCACGTCGAGGTCCGTCTGAGCCGTGACTGACGTTGTGTATTATTAACGTAGTAAGTAAGGTGAGATGTGTCATCAGGGTGTTTAATGAGGACCATTGAGCGACTTCTAATAGAGCGACGCAGAGAGTTTCAGATGTGATAAAGACAAGTGTGTGTGTGTGTGTGTGTGGGAGTGTTGGTGTGTGTGTGTGTGTGTGTGTGTGTGTGTGTGTGTGTGTGTGTGTGTGTGTGTGTGTGTGTGTGTGTGTGTGTGTGTGGGAGACAGAGGAGGGTGTTTCGGAAGATTATAGGCATTTCAAGAGATCTCTCACTAGGAAGCTTAAGGAGATTTAAGGAGGAGGATTAAGAATATTTAAGAAGGAAGTTTAAGAATATTATAAAGAGGAAGATTAAGGAGAATTAAGGAGGGAGTTTAAGGAGATCCAAAGAAGAAAATTAAGACGATCTAAGGAGCGTATTTCAGACAAAAGTAAGTGGGGATTTTCTGAAGGGATATCTTACCTTACCTTGCCTTTCCTTGATATGATTTCGGGGCTTAGCGTCCCCACGACCCGGTCGTCGACCAGGCCTCCTCGTTGATGAACTGGTCAACCAGGCTGTTGGGCGCAGCTGCTCGTAGCCTGACGTATGAATCAAAGCCTGGTTGATCAGGTATCCTTTGGAGGTGCTTATCAAGTTCTCTCTTGAACACTGTGAGGGGTCGGCCAGTTATGCCTTCTATGTGTAGTGGAAGCGTGTTGAACAGTCTCGGTTGTATCTGATGTTGATAGAGTTCTCTGTCAGAGTACCAATTGCACCTCTGCTTTTCAACGGCTATGCAAGGAGCTTCAGTAACACTACTGAAGAAGTTTAAGGAATAACAATTATGCAGTTTCATTAAGAAAGAAAACAAGGAGTTTCGAAATTGTCACTCATGGAGCTTCATTTCTGTAGATGATCTCGTACCATTTATTACCAGTATCCTGTCTTGAAATATCTTTCAGCAAATTAATATTATTTTCAAGCCTGTAAAAAATATACCATAAGATGTTGCTACTGTAATATTCATAGTTCAAAGGATTCATTGAACTTACAGATAATCAGGCAAGGAAAGGAAATTCAGTTAAGGATACAAACTGTCACCATGATAGCTTCCTGGTCGTGGTTCGCCGCAGCTCCACCAGCTGTCGGATTGATAGACGAGGTAAAAAGGTACATGAAGTTTGTTGACCAGACCACACACTAGAAATTGAAGGGACGACGACGTTTCGGTCCGTCCTGGACCATTCTCAAGTCGATTGTGTGGCTTGGGGCTCCTGGCAGCTCCTGGGGCAGCAGCACAATCGACTTGAGAATGGTCCAGGACGGACCGAAACGTCGTCGTCCCTTCAATTTCTAGTGTGTGGTCTGGTCAACATACTTCAGCCACGTTATTGTGACTCATCGCCTGCATATGTAGTTTGTATCTCTGTATCAGTTTGTATCTTTGTCTCAATTTCCTTTGCTTGCCTGATCATCTGTAAGTTTAACTATAATGAATCCTTTGATCTGAAATACGAATATTACAATAGCAACATCTTAAGGTATACTTTTTACAGACTTTAAAATAATATCACTTTAATCTGCCAAAAACGAAATAAAAGCAACTTTAGGAACAGCAGCATCATTAGAAGCAGCAGCGGCAGCAGCAGCAACACCAGCAGCAGTAGCACCAGCAGCAGTAGCAGCATCAGCATCAGCAGCAGCAGTAGCAGCATCAGCAGCAGCAGCAGCAGCAGTAGCAGCAGTAGCAGCAGCAGCGTCAGCAGCAATAGCAGCATCAGCAGCAGCAGTAGCACCACCAGCAGCAGCAGTAGCAGCATCAGCAGCAGTAGCAGCACCAGCAGCAGTAGCAGCAGCACCAGCAGTAGCAGCAGCAGCAGCACCAGCAGCAGCAGCACCAGTAGTAGCAGCACCAGCAGCAGTAGCAGCACCAGCAGCAGCAGTAGCAGCAGCAGTAGCAGTAGCAGCAGCAGCAGCAGCAGTAGCAGCAGTAGCAGCAGCAATAGCAGCACCAGCAGCACCAGCAGCAGCAGCAGCAGTAGCAGCACCAGCAGCAGTAGCAGCAGTAGCACCACCAGCAGCAGTAGCAGCACCAGCAGCAGCAGCACCAGCAGCAGCAGCACCAGCAGCAGTAGCAGCACCAGCAGCAGCAGCAGCAGCAGCAGTAGCAGCAGTAGCACCAGAAGCAGCAGCAATAGCAGCAGCAGCAGCAGTAGCAGCAGCAGCAGCAGCAATAGCAGCAGCGGCACGAGCGAGAGAGACAACACATGCTGGCGACAATAAAGCTAACAGCTGGCGCGGGAAAGTTCACCAGTACAAAGTTATCGTTTGTTGGCAAATATTTACCCACCATTCCCCGCCCAGCCACCATAACGACAATACTTGTGTCTGGAGCCCCCAAGCCACTCCCTGAGAGATGTGCTGAGGGGTCAATATGTGTACCAGGAGCCCCAAGCCACTCCCTGAGAGATGTGTTGAGGGGTCAATATGTGTACCAGGAGCCCCAAGCCACTCCCTGAGAGATGTGTTGAGGGTCAATATGTGTACCAGGAGCCCCAAGCCACTCCCTGAGAGATGTGTTGAGGGGTCAATATGTGTACCAGGAGCCCCCCAAGCCACTCCCTGAGAGATGTGCTGAGGGTCAATATGTGTACCAGGAGCCCCAAGCCACTCCCTGAGAGATGTGCTGAGGGTCAATATGTGTACCAGGAGCCCCAAGCCACTCCCTGAGAGATGTGTTGAGGGTCAATATGTGTACCAGGAGCCCCAAGCCACTCCCTGAGAGATGTGTTGAGGGTCAATATGTGTACCAGGAGCCCCAAGCCACTCCCTGAGAGATGTGTTGAGGGGTCAATATGTGTACCAGGAGCCCCAAGCCACTCCCTGAGAGATGTGTTGAGGGTCAATATGTGTACCAGGAGCCCCAAGCCACTCCCTGAGAGATGTGTTGAGGGGTCAATATGTGTACCAGGAGCCCCCCAAGCCACTCCCTGAGAGATGTGCTGAGGGTCAATATGTGTACCAGGAGCCCCAAGCCACTCCCTGAGAGATGTGTTGAGGGTCAATATGTGTACCAGGAGCCCCAAGCCACTCCCTGAGAGATGTGTTGAGGGTCAATATGTGTACCAGGAGCCCCAAGCCACTCCCTGAGAGATGTGTTGAGGGTCAATATGTGTACCAGGAGCCCCAAGCCACTCCCTGAGAGATGTGTTGAGGGTCAATATGTGTACCAGGAGCCCCAAGCCACTCCCTGAGAGATGTGTTGAGGGGTCAATATGTGTACCAGGAGCCCCCCAAGCCACTCCCTGAGAGATGTGCTGAGGGTCAATATGTGTACCAGGAGCCCCCCAAGCCACTCCCTGAGAGATGTGTTGAGGGGTCAATATGTGTACCAGGAGCCCCAAGCCACTCCCTGAGAGATGTGTTGAGGGTCAATATGTGTACCAGGAGCCCCAAGCCACTCCCTGAGAGATGTGTTGAGGGTCAATATGTGTACCAGGAGCCCCAAGCCACTCCCTGAGAGATGTGCTGAGGGGTCAATATGTGTACCAGGAGCCCCCCAAGCCACTCTCTGAGAGATGGGCTGAGGGGTCAATATGTGTACCAGGAGCCCCCAAGCCACTCCCTGAGAGATGTGTTGAGGGTCAATATGTGTACCAGGAGCCCCCCAAGCCACTCTCTGAGAGATGTGTTGAGGGTCAATATGTGTACCAGGAGCCCCAAGCTACTCACGGAGAGATGTGCTGAGGGTCAATATGTGTACCAGGAGCCCCAAGCCACTCACGGAGAGATGTGCTGATGAGATCATAATGTGTGTGTGTGTCTGGGATCCATTGTTCCGGCCTCAGGGGTGTGGTGGAATGACATCCCCAAAATCTGTTTGAAGTTGAAGCTGACTAGATCGAATTTCTCAAGGTAAGGCAACCCAGGAGTTATATGTCGGGTGAGTATGTTTACCTGTCTGGTCGCTGCAAGGGTCAGAGGGCAGCAGTGACCCTTACTCGCTGGTCATTGGATTAGTTTCGTTCAAGCATATTATCCAAGGCAGATTCTGTAAACTCATTCTGCTTCTCTGATATATTTTCAGTATGTAACAATCTAAGCCGTTTAAGAGAGGTGGTTTGTATTGAAGGTAGTGCGGATACGCCTTTGTACTAAACATGCAGTGGAGTGGTAGTTCTGCCTTGGAAAGTTGGGGAAGGGTTTATTCCGGGAGATTAGAGCAGAGGTGTGTAAGCAAGGATCACCAACTTCGCTTTGTATTTAAATTATCACTTTTGAGAAATTCATGTATTAAAGTAACTGTAATTATAATAACCTTTTTAATCAAGTACGTAGATTAATTTAACGTCAATTATGAACAAAGAATCAAATCTCCTCTTTAGTTCAAGACCAGACGACTCATGTTAGGACTACCAACACCTTCAGCCTTCGGTCAGGTCGCCAGCAAGAGACTGGTCTAATCTCTGCTCTAATCTCCCGGGATGAACCCTTTTCCCAACTTTCCAAGGCAGAACTACCACTCCACTGCATGTTTTGTACAAAGGCGTATCCACACTACCTTCAATACAAGCCACCTCTCTTAAACGGCTTAGATTGTTACAATTACACCAAACTGGCTCTCGGACTCTCCCACACTGATAAACTTCAGCTAAGGCTCGGACTCTCCCACACAGATAAACTTCAGCTAAGGCTCGGACTCTCCCACACTGATAAACTTCAGCTAAGGCTCGGACTCTCCCACACTGATAAACTTCAGCTAAGGCTCGGACTCTCCCACACTGATAAACTTCAGCTAAGGCTCGGACTCTCCCACACTGATAAACTTCAGCTAAGGCCCGGACTCTCCCACACTGATAAACTTCAGCTAAGGCTCGGACTCTCCCACACTGATAAACTTCAGCTAAGGCTCGGACTCTCCCACACTGATAAACTTCAGCTAAGGCTCGGACTCTCCCACACTAATAAACTTCAGCTAAGTCTCGGACCAGCCCACAAAGAGAGCACTCCCGCCCTAGCCTCCCGGCTGTGATTTCCATCAAGGGTTAGAGGCAGTGTAATTGGCATGGAATCCCCCCAGGGTACTTCAGGCTCTTCCTCGGGGTCTGGTCACTATTCATCTCATCCTCTGACAGCTTTATAAGTGATCTAATCTATCCCAGACCACAAACACACAAAGGCCCATTACGCGCTCCCTCCACAAACGCAGTGAAGGCAATTAAGAGATATGGCGGAGAGATATATTCACGTGAGACACAGAGAGACAGACTTTATCTCTCACCTGGACGCTGAGGCTCTCACCTGGACCCTGAGGCTCTCACTTAGACGCTATTAAGGCTCTCACTTGGACGCTGAGGCTCTCACTTAGACGCTATTAAGGCTCTCACTTGGACGCTGAGGCTCTCACTTGGACGCTGAGGCTCTCACTTGGACGCTGAGGCTCTCACTTGGACGCTGAGGCTCTCACTTGGACGTTGAGACTCACTTGGACGCTATTAAGGCTCTCACTTGGACGCTAAGGCTCTCACTTGGACGCTGAGGCTCTCACTTGGACGCTATTAAGGCTCTCACTTGGACGCTGAGGCTCTCACTTGGACGCTGAGGCTCTCACTTGGACGTTGAGACTCTCACTTGGACGCTATTAAGGCTCTCACTTGGACGCTGAGGCTCTCACTTGGACGCTGAGGCTCTCACTTGGACGCTGAGGCTCTCACTTGGACGCTGAGGCTCTCACTTGGACGCTGAGGCTCTCACTTGGACGCTGAAGCTCTCACTTGGACGCTGAAGCTCTCACTTGGACGCTGAGGCTCTCACTTGGACGCTGAGGCTCTCACTTGGACGCTGAAGCTCTCACTTGGACGCTGAGGCTCTCACTTGGACGCTGAGGCTCTCACTTGGACGCTGAGGCTCTCACTTGGACGCTGAGGCTCTCACTTGGACGCTGAGGCTCTCACTTGGACGCTGAGGCTCTCACTTGGACGCTGAGGCTCTCACTTGGACGCTGAGGCATTACAACGTAACGTTCCTAGGAAATTGGGTAAAGAAAATGTATACCAATAATGTCGTTTTGGCTCCTCTGGGTTTTTATATATAAATAGAAATGTATCAAGAGCTGAAGTTCGCTGAATTCTTTCACCTCTGAGCGTACCCAAAATGGTCGAACCCTTTAGAACTCAATTGCCCCTCTAATCGACAAACGTACCACGGGTCGCTGTTCCATTGTACCGGTCAGTTATAGTGAGCAGAGAAGCAATTATATCAATGGACCAATGTACTAATAGTCTGGTCACTTGATTTTATTGTAAAAACATAGTCTGCGATAAATTGATATAGGGACCCACAGCCTCAAAGAAGGGAACACAGAGCATTCAGAGAAAAACTTGCCATTTAACTCTGAATACGTATGAATATATATATATATATATATATATATATATATATATATATATATATATATATATATATATATATATATATATATATATATATATATATATATATAAACACAGCTAATTCGTTACCCTGGCGTTTGAGGACTGAATTGCACGCCATGTGGGTCGTTGAGATTGATCTTGCACGCCGTGTCGGTCGTTGAGATTGATCTTGCACGCCGTGTCGGTCGTTGAGATTGATCTTGCACGCCGTGTCGGTCGTTGAGATTGATCTTGCACGCCGTGTCGGTCGTTGAGAACGCTCACGCTCGGCGCGTCAAAAAACGTCAAGCATGTTGAAATTTTCGGGTTTTGAGGACAGCGTTTTTTTTTTTTTTAGTTTTGTTTTTTCCTGTTTAAATTCCCGGAAAATTTACGATGTGGCGCGAGAAACTGTTGATCTGTAAGTGGAACACCTCGTGTCACACGGAGCAGCAGCAGAAGCAGCTCAGGAACAGCCCCCCAGCAACGGCAGCTCCTGTTGTTCAATGTGGAACAGCAAAACGCATATATATAACAGTTGGTGTCGTTCAATATTTACAGCAGCTTATACAGCCTAAGCTGCAGTTTTATAGCGAACAGCTCACACCACAACTGCTGCGAGACGGAACAGCACAATCCGCAGACAGAACAGCAGGATAATGGGGGACTGTTCTATATACAGCATATCAACAGACTGCTGTATACACAGCATATCCACAGACTGCTGTATACACAGCATATCCACAGACTGCTGTATACACAGCATATCCACAGACTGCTGTAGACACACCATATCCACAGACTGCTGTAGACACACCATATCCACAGACTGCTGTATACACAGCATATCCACAGACTGCTGTAGACACAGCATATCCACAGACTGCTGTATACACAGCATATCCACAGACTGCTGTAGACACACCATACCCACAGACTGCTGTAGACACAGCATATCCACAGACTGCTGTATACACAGCACATCCACAGACTGCTGTAGACACAGCATATCCACAGACTGCTGTAGACACAGCACATCCATAGCCTGCTCTACACAAATGTCGGAAGCAGCATCAGCCCGTCTCTCAATTTCACATTCCGTCAATAATGCAGTGGTTTAGTCTAATCTAAAACGTCAGATCCTATTTATAGGCTGCCCGCCTATAACCTATCGGAGCCGATGGGGTCATTAGGCCCGTGAAACGTCTATATTACGGTGTTTTAATAACGTACCTAAACCACCGCAATTTTTATGACGGGGTCAATTTTTATTAAAAATACTGTGCGGTTCAGTTTCAGGACAGGTTAAAACAGCTACCCACATGACAACAACTACCCAATGACAACCAACTAGCCTATGACAACCAACTACTCTATAACAACCAACTACTCCATGACAACCAATTAACCCCATGGCTGTTGACACCGTAATTGGGTAGGTTGTGTGTCATCAACAGGGGTCGAATCAATCACTTTTATAACAACGATAGCAGCAGTGACAGGAACGATAGCAACTTTGACAGGAACGATAGCAACAGTGACAGGAACGATAGCAACAGTGACAGGAACGATAGCAACAGTGACAGGAACGATAGCAGCAGTGACATGAACGATAGCAACAGTGCCAGGAACGATAGCAACAGTGACAGGAACGATAGCAGCAGTGACAGGAACGATAGCAACAGTGACAGGAACGATAGGTGTAGACCGATGCAGTAGCTCTTGTAGCAATGGTTGCTTGCAATATTGGTATCCAGGCTTGTTACGCACACACACACACACACACACACACACACACACACACACACACACACACACACACACACACACACACACACACACACACACACACACACACACCTGACTCTGCCATCATTACCTGTACAGTTACCACCACCACCACCACCACCTCCATACCCTCACTACCAGCACCAGCTACCACAACTACCACCATCCCCCCACCACTCTCTCCCTCGCAAACATCCAGCAGGGGGACCTGCGAGTCGTAACTTGTAAACAATGAGATCAAACAATCGCATCTAGTTGGGCGCGTCGGAATACAGGTCATAATAACGGGGCCCCCCCTGTGAATACACCTTCCTCGTAACAACACGTTCACGGTAGAGGCTTCCTCACGCTAGATGGTGAGGCTTCCTCACGCTAGATGGTGAGGCTTCCTCACGCTAGGTGGTGAGGCTTCCTCACGCCAGATAGTGAGGCTTCCTTTTTTTTAGCTTAAGTGTAGTAGAGAAATGAGCGCACAGGTTGTAGAAGCCAACTCCCTTCATATCCCTTCCTTCTCCCTTCCTTGAATGAATCTCCCTTCATCAACTCTCAAAGTAGACGTGATAAGACGTGATAAGACGCCTTACGCAAAGTAAGGCGTCTTCATTGGGCTTCTCGCGACTGGAAAGGTTGGGTCCAAGAGCTGAAAATCAATCTTGCAGGCACACATACCCATGTTTTGTTGCTAAGGCTGTTGATTGCAGTCCATGTGCTATTAGTAGCAACACTGAGGCTGCTGCTTGCAGTCCATGTGCTATTAGTAGCAACACTGAGGCTGCTGCTTGCAGTCCATGTGCTATTAGTAGCAACACTGAGGCTGCTGCTTGCAGTCCATGTGCTATTAGTAGCAACACTGAAGCTGCTGCTTGCAGTCCATGTGCTATTAGTAGCAACACTGAGGCTGCTGCTAGCAGTCATTGTGGTGCTAATTGCCCCACTAAGGCTCACACTGCTACCACAATGTGAACAAAGCTACGGTCTCTGAGCACTCACTCACGACCGAGGTCTCTTCTGCTTTGTCTGGAAATTGTATCTGACTCTGAGTCACTCCGCCGATCCCAGCTCTAACCTGATTGACTCCATTCTCGGGGGTCGACCGCGTCGCCCTGGCGTCCACTGACGCCATCTGACGTCCAACTGACGCCACCTGACGCCACCTGATGCCACCTGACGCCACTTGACACTCATTGACGCCACCTGACGCCAGAGTTGGTCCGTGTGGACTTACGTAGATGTACTGTGCAAGGTCGAATATATTGCATTTTAATACGTTGTCGAATCCACTTCGCTAAATAGTTTTTATGCAAGTTTGACGAGAAAAAACTACTGAAAAAGTCTTTGTATTAATGGTCGGAAGGCGGGTCTTAAGAGCAGATGTTCGACCTTGTAAGTACAACAAGTTGAGTACACGTGCAGACGCACACACACACACACACACACACACACACACACACACACACACACACACACACACACACACACACACACACACACACACACACAGGGCCTCGTAGCCTGGTGGATAGCGCGCAGGACTCGTAATTCTGTGGCGCGGGTTCGATTCCCGCACGAGGCACAAACAAATGGGCAAAGTTTCTTTCACCCTGAATGCCCCTGTTACCTAGCAGTAAATAGGTACCTGGGAGTTAGTCAGCTGTCACGGGCTGCTTCCTGGGGTGTGTGTGTGGTGTGGGGGGGAAAAAGTAGTTAGTAAACAGTTGATTGACAGTTGAGAGACGGGCCGAAAGAGCAAAGCTCAACCCCCGCAAACACAACTAGGTGAACACAACTAGGTGAATACACACACACCCACACACACACACACACCACACACACACACACACACACACACACACACACACACACACACACACACACACACACACACACACACACACACAGATGCGCTCTCACAGGTTAACAAGGAGAAAACGGGTTAATGCCGCAGACCATTATTGCACAGACTGTGTATTTTTGCGCAGGAAAACTTTAGGACACAGCTAGTTTGCATAACGACCCCCGCCGGGGCAGCTGGAGTGGTTTACTGCCGAGTTATAACTTGACCATCACGTAGCCGGCCAATCCCCAATACTCCGATCACACTAGTGTAAATACGGCTCTTTAGATGGGAATTAAAGGCACGGTAAAGCCATGGGAGTTATGTCAGCCCCGAGCTGATAAACTCTCGGCGACTGAACAGATTAATAAAAGGTGGGTGGATTGCATATTTGGGGACTGTCGGAAAGCCTTCGACACAGTGCCTCGCTTGAGATCATAATGCTCAATTTGAAGGAACAGGTAAGATTGGCGGAGGAAAGCGCTCTAGTGGATAATGGAGGACTTAGGCAACATATTAGAGACTTCACAGTGGTGAGATGTTACCAGCAGAGTCGCACTCTAATACTTAACTCTAATATAGAGTCGTTGTGGATATAA
>NW_025561070.1:30000-88719 GCF_020424385.1 Procambarus clarkii | reverse complement strand
TATAATTTTATATTTTTTTGTAGTGATTTCAGTGCTGTCGGTCTGTAATTATTTGTGTCTGCTTTATTCTCTCCTTTATGAAGTTGTGTTACCTCGGCAGTTTTAAGTATTTCAGAGATAAATATTGTTATGGGCCTGTAATATTGATTTTTGTACAATTTTTGATGAAAATGGAAATCCACTTCTCAGGGCCTGAGTATATGGGCATACTTTCTATGGCTACTTCAAAATCCAGTGTGGTTAGGGCGACATCTGGTATATGATTTGCTGTTGATATCACATTCATGAAGATTGTGTTTGGGTTATCAATCTTCAGTGTGATTAGGGGTTCACCCCATCACACGTTAGGTATGACAGTACCCACCCTGGGTATACTGGGGCATGGCAGGTATGACACTACCCACCCTGGGTATACTGGAGCATGGCAGGTATGACACTACCCACCCTGGGTATACTGGAGCATGGCAGGTATGACACTACCCACCCTGGGTATACTGGAGCATGGCAGGTATGACACTACCCACCCTGGGTATACTGGAGCATGCCAGGTATAACTACCCACCCTGGGTATACTGGGGCATGGCAGGTATGACACTACCCACCTGGGTATACTGGGGCATGGCAGGTATGACACTACCCACCCTGGGTATACTGGGGCATGGCAGGTATGACACTACCCACCCTGGGTATACTGGGGCATGGCAGGTATGACACTACCCACCCTGGGTATACTGGGGCATGGCAGGTATGACACTACCCACCCTGGGTATACTGGGGCATGGCAGGTATGACACTACCCACCCTGGGTATACTGGAGCATGGCAGGTATAACTACCCACCCTGGGTATACTGGAGCATGGCAGGTATAACTACCCACCCTGGGTATACTGGAGCATGGCAGGTATGACACTACCTACCCTGGGTATACTGGGGCATGCCAGGTATAACTACCCACACTGGGTATACTGGGGCATGCCAGGTATAACTACCCACCCTGGGTATACTGGGGCATGGCAGGTATGACACTACCCACCCTGGGTATACTGGGGCATGGCAGGTATGACAGTACCCACCCTGGGTATACTGGGGCATGGCAGGTATGACAGTACCCACCCTGGGTATACTGGGGCATGGCAGGTATAACTACCCACCCTGGGTATACTGGGGCATGGCAGGTATAACTACCCACCCTGGGTATACTGGAGCATGGCAGGTATGACACTACCCACCCTGGGTATACTGGGGCATGGCAGGTATGACACTACCCACCCTGGGTATACTGGGGCATGCCAGGTATAACTACCCACCCTGGGTATACTGGGGCATGCCAGGTATAACTACCCACCCTGGGTATACTGGGGCATGGCAGGTATGACACTACCCACCCTGGGTATACTGGGGCATGGCAGGTATGACACTACCCACCCTGGGTATACTGGGGCATGGCAGGTATGACACTACCCACCCTGGGTATACTGGGGCATGGCAGGTATGACACTACCCACCCTGGGTATACTGGGGCATGGCAGGTATGACACTACCCACCCTGGGTATACTGGAGCATGGCAGGTATAACTACCCACCCTGGGTATACTGGAGCATGGCAGGTATGACACTACCTACCCTGGGTATACTGGGGCATGCCAGGTATAACTACCCACACTGGGTATACTGGGGCATGCCAGGTATAACTACCCACCCTGGGTATACTGGGGCATGGCAGGTATGACACTACCCACCCTGGGTATACTGGGGCATGGCAGGTATGACAGTACCCACCCTGGGTATACTGGGGCATGGCAGGTATGACAGTACCCACCCTGGGTATACTGGGGCATGGCAGGTATAACTACCCACCCTGGGTATACTGGGGCATGGCAGGTATAACTACCCACCCTGGGTATACTGGAGCATGGCAGGTATGACACTACCCACCCTGGGTATACTGGGGCATGGCAGGTATGACACTACCCACCCTGGGTATACTGGGGCATGCCAGGTATAACTACCCACCCTGGGTATACTGGGGCATGCCAGGTATAACTACCCACCCTGGGTATACTGGGGCATGGCAGGTATGACACTACCCACCCTGGGTATACTGGGGCATGGCAGGTATAACTACCCACCCTGGGTATACTGGGGCATGGCAGGTATGACACTACCCACCCTCGGTATACTGGGGCATGACAGGTATAACTACCCACCCTGGGTATACTGGGGCATGGCAGGTATGACACTACCCACCCTGGGTATACTGGGGCATGGCAGGTATGACACTACCCACCCTGGGTATACTGGAGCATGGCAGGTATGACACTACCCACCCTGGGTATACTGGAGCATGGCAGGTATAACTACCCACCCTGGGTATACTGGAGCATGGCAGGTATGACACTACCCACCCTGGGTATACTGGAGCATGGCAGGTATGACACTACCCACCCTGGGTATACTGGAGCATGGCAGGTATGACACTACCCACCCTGGGTATACTGGAGCATGGCAGGTATAACTACCCACCCTGGGTATACTGGGGCATGGCAGGTATGACACTACCCACCCTGGGTATACTGGAGCATGGCAGGTATGACACTACCCACCCTCGGTATACTGGCGCATGGCAGGTATAACTACCCACCCTGGGTATACTGGGGCATGGCAGGTATGACAGTACCCACCCTGGGTATACTGGAGCATGGCAGGTATAACTACCCACCCTGGGTATACTGGGGCATGGCAGGTATGACACTACCCACCCTGGGTATACTGGAGCATGGCAGGTATGACACTACCCACCCTCGGTATACTGGGGCATGGCAGGTATAACTACCCACCCTGGGTATACTGGAGCATGGCAGGTATGACACTACCCACCCTCGGTATACTGGGGCATGGCAGGTATAACTACCCACCCTGGGTATACTGGGGCATGGCAGGTATAACTACCCACCCTGGGTATACTGGGGCATGGCAGGTATGACACTACCCACCCTGGGTATACTGGGGCATGGCAGGTATGACACTACCCACCCTGGGTATACTGGAGCATGGCAGGTATGACACTACCCACCCTGGGTATACTAGGGCATGGCAGGTATGACACTACCCACCCTGGGTATACTGGAGCATGGCAGGTATGACACTACCCACCCTGGGTATACTGGAGCATGGCAGGTATGACACTACCCACCCTGGGTATACTGGAGCATGGCAGGTATGACACTACCCACCCTGGGTATACTGGAGCATGGCAGGTATAACTACCCACCCTGGGTATACTGGAGCATGGCAGGTATGACACTACCCACCCTGGGTATACTGGAGCATGGCAGGTATGACACTACCCACCCTGGGTATACTGGAGCATGGCAGGTATATCTACCCACCCTGGGTATACTGGGGCATGGCAGGTATGACACTACCCACCCTGGGTATACTGGGGCATGGCAGGTATGACACTACCCACCCTGGGTATACTGGAGCATGGCAGGTATGACACTACCCACCCTGGGTATACTGGGGCATGGCAGGTATGACACTACCCACCCTGGGTATACTGGAGCATGGCAGGTATAACTACCCACCCTGGGTATACTGGAGCATGGCAGGTATAACTACCCACCCTGGGTATACTGGAGCATGGCAGGTATGACTACCTACCCTGGGTATACTGGGGCATGCCAGGTATAACTACCCACCCTGGGTATACTGGGGCATGCCAGGTATAACTACCCACCCTGGGTATACTGGGGCATGGCAGGTATGACACTACCCACCCTGGGTATACTGGGGCATGGCAGGTATGACAGTACCCACCCTGGGTATACTGGGGCATGGCAGGTATGACAGTACCCACCCTGGGTATACTGGGGCATGGCAGGTATAACTACCCACCCTGGGTATACTGGGGCATGGCAGGTATAACTACCCACCCTGGGTATACTGGAGCATGGCAGGTATGACACTACCCACCCTGGGTATACTGGGGCATGGCAGGTATGACACTACCCACCCTGGGTATACTGGGGCATGCCAGGTATAACTACCCACCCTGGGTATACTGGGGCATGCCAGGTATAACTACCCACCCTGGGTATACTGGGGCATGCCAGGTATAACTACCCACCCTGGGTATACTGGGGCATGGCAGGTATGACACTACCCACCCTGGGTATACTGGGGCATGGCAGGTATAACTACCCACCCTGGGTATACTGGAGCATGGCAGGTATGACACTACCCACCCTGGGTATACTGGGGCATGGCAGGTATGACACTACCCACCCTGGGTATACTGGGGCATGCCAGGTATAACTACCCACCCTGGGTATACTGGGGCATGCCAGGTATAACTACCCACCCTGGGTATACTGGGGCATGGCAGGTATGACAGTACCCACCCTGGGTATACTGGGGCATGGCAGGTATGACAGTACCCACCCTGGGTATACTGGGGCATGGCAGGTATAACTACCCACCCTGGGTATACTGGAGCATGGCAGGTATGACACTACCCACCCTGGGTATACTGGGGCATGGCAGGTATAACTACCCACCCTGGGTATACTGGAGCATGGCAGGTATGACACTACCCACCCTGGGTATACTGGAGCATGGCAGGTATGACAGTACCCACCCTGGGTATACTGGGGCATGGCAGGTATGACACTACCCACCCTGGGTATACTGGGGCATGCCAGGTATAACTACCCACCCTGGGTATACTGGAGCATGGCAGGTATGACACTACCCACCCTCGGTATACTGGGGCATGGCAGGTATAACTACCCACCCTGGGTATACTGGGGCATGGCAGGTATGACACTACCCACCCTGGGTATACTGGGGCATGGCAGGTATAACTACCCACCCTGGGTATACTGGGGCATGGCAGGTATGACACTACCCACCCTGGGTATACTGGGGCATGGCAGGTATGACACTACCCACCCTGGGTATACTGGAGCATGGCAGGTATGACACTACCCACCCTGGGTATACTGGGGCATGGCAGGTATGACACTACCCACCCTGGGTATACTGGAGCATGGCAGGTATGACACTACCCACCCTGGGTATACTGGAGCATGGCAGGTATGACACTACCCACCCTGGGTATACTGGAGCATGGCAGGTATGACACTACCCACCCTGGGTATACTGGAGCATGGCAGGTATAACTACCCACCCTGGGTATACTGGAGCATGGCAGGTATGACACTACCCACCCTGGGTATACTGGAGCATGGCAGGTATGACACTACCCACCCTGGGTATACTGGAGCATGGCAGGTATATCTACCCACCCTGGGTATACTGGGGCATGGCAGGTATGACACTACCCACCCTGGGTATACTGGGGCATGGCAGGTATGACACTACCCACCCTGGGTATACTGGGGCATGGCAGGTATGACACTACCCACCCTGGGTATACTGGAGCATGGCAGGTATGACACTACCCACCCTGGGTATACTGGGGCATGGCAGGTATAACTACCCACCCTGGGTATACTGGAGCATGGCAGGTATGACACTACCACCCTGGGTATACTGGAGCATGGCAGGTATGACAGTACCCACCCTGGGTATACTGGGGCATGGCAGGTATGACACTACCCACCCTGGGTATACTGGGGCATGCCAGGTATAACTACCCACCCTGGGTATACTGGAGCATGGCAGGTATGACACTACCCACCCTCGGTATACTGGGGCATGGCAGGTATAACTACCCACCCTGGGTATACTGGGGCATGGCAGGTATGACACTACCCACCCTGGGTATACTGGGGCATGGCAGGTATAACTACCCACCCTGGGTATACTGGGGCATGGCAGGTATGACACTACCCACCCTGGGTATACTGGGGCATGGCAGGTATGACACTACCCACCCTGGGTATACTGGGGCATGGCAGGTATGACACTACCCACCCTGGGTATACTGCAGCATGGCAGGCATGACACTACCCACCCTGGGTATACTGGAGCATGCCAGGTATAACTACCCACCCTGGGTATACTGGGGCATGGCAGGTATGACAGTACCCACCCTGGGTATACTGGAGCATGGCAGGTATAGCTACCTACCCTGGGTATACTGGGGCATGCCAGGTATAATTACCCACCCTGGGTATACTGGGGCATGGCAGGTATGACACTACCCACCCTGGGTATACTGGGTCATGGCAGGTATAACTACCCACCCTGGGTATACTGGGGCATGGCAGGTATGACACTACCCACCCTGGGTATACTGGGGCATGGCAGGTATGACACTACCCACCCTGGGTATACTGGAGCATGGCAGGTATGACACTACCCACCCTGGGTATACTGGAGCATGGCAGGTATAACTACCCACCCTGAGTATACTGGAGCATGGCAGGTATGACACTACCCACCCTGGGTATACTGGAGCATGGCAGGTATGACACTACCCACCCTGGGTATACTGGAGCATGGCAGGTATGACACTACCCACCCTCGGTATACTGGCGCATGGCAGGTATAACTACCCACCCTGGGTATACTGGGGCATGGCAGGTATGACAGTACCCACCCTGGGTATACTGGAGCATGGCAGGTATAACTACCCACCCTGGGTATACTGGGGCATGGCAGGTATGACACTACCCACCCTGGGTATACTGGAGCATGGCAGGTATGACACTACCCACCCTCGGTATACTGGGGCATGGCAGGTATAACTACCCACCCTGGGTATACTGGAGCATGGCAGGTATGACACTACCCACCCTCGGTATACTGGGGCATGGCAGGTATAACTACTCACCCTGGGTATACTGGGGCATGTCAGGTATGACAGTACCCACCCTGGGTATACTGGGGCATGGCCGGTATAACTACCCACCCTGGGTATACTGGAGCATGGCAGGTATAACTACCCACCCTGGGTATACTGGAGCATGGCAGGTATAACTACCCACCCTGGGTATACTGGGGCATGGCAGGTATAACTACCCACCCTGGGTATACTGGAGCATGCCAGGTATAATCCCACCCTGGGTATACTGGGGCAAGGCAGGTATAACTACCCACCCTGGGTATACTGGGGCATGCCAGGTATAACTACCCACCCTGGGTATACTGGAGCATGGCAGGTATAACTACCCACCCTGGGTATACTGGGGCATGCCAGGTATAACTACCCACCCTGGGTATACTGGAGCATGGCAGGTATAACTACCCACCCTGGGTATACTGGGGCATGGCAGGTATGACACTACCCACCCTGGGTGTACTGGGGCATGCCAGGTATGACAGTACCCAC
This sequence comes from Procambarus clarkii, assembly GCF_020424385.1. Classification (NCBI taxonomy): domain Eukaryota; kingdom Metazoa; phylum Arthropoda; class Malacostraca; order Decapoda; family Cambaridae; genus Procambarus; species Procambarus clarkii. The sequence continues at coordinate 81,419 of NW_025561070.1, read as the reverse complement.
CCTGGGTATACTGGGGCATGCCAGGTATAACTACCCACCCTGGGTATACTGGGGCATGGCAGGTATGACAGTACCCACCCTGGGTATACTGGGGCATGCCAGGTATAACTACCCACCCTGGGTATACTGGAGCATGGCAGGTATGACACTACCCACCCTGGGTATACTGGGGCATGGCAGGTATGACACTACCCACCCTGGGTATACTGGGGCATGGCAGGTATGACAGTACCCACCCAGGGTATGCTGGGGCATGGCCGGTATAACTACCCACCCTGGGTATACTGGGGCATGCCAGGTATGACAGTACCCACCCGGGCTAGACTGGGGCATGGCAGGTCTGACACTACCCACCCTGGGTCTACTGGAGCATGGTAGATATAGCTACCCACCCTGGGTATACTGGAGCATGGCAGGTATAACTACCCACCCTGGGTATACTGGGGCATGCCAGGTATAACTACCCACCCTGAATATATACTGGAGCATGGCAGGTATAACTACCCACCCTGGGTATACTGGGGCATGGCAGGTATAACTACCCACCCTGGGTATACTGGGGCATGCCAGGTATAACTACCCACCCTGGGTATACTGGAGCATGGCAGGTATAACTACCCACCCTGGGTATACTGGGGCATGCCAGGTATAGCTATCCACCCTGGGTATACTGGAGCATGGCAGGTATAACTACCCACCCTGGGTATACTGGGGCATGGCAGGTATAACTACCCACCCTGGGTATACTGGGGCATGCCAGGTATGACAGTACCCACCCTGGGTATACTGGGGCATGGCAGGTATGACACTACCCACCCTGGGTATACTGGAGCATGGCAGGTATGACACTACCCACCCTGGGTATACTGGAGCATGGCAGGTATAACTACCCACCCTGAGTATACTGGAGCATGGCAGGTATGACACTACCCACCCTGGGTATACTGGAGCATGGCAGGTATGACACTACCCACCCTGGGTATACTGGAGCATGGCAGGTATGACACTACCCACCCTCGGTATACTGGCGCATGGCAGGTATAACTACCCACCCTGGGTATACTGGGGCATGGCAGGTATGACAGTACCCACCCTGGGTATACTGGAGCATGGCAGGTATAACTACCCACCCTGGGTATACTGGGGCATGGCAGGTATGACACTACCCACCCTGGGTATACTGGAGCATGGCAGGTATGACACTACCCACCCTCGGTATACTGGGGCATGGCAGGTATAACTACCCACCCTGGGTATACTGGAGCATGGCAGGTATGACACTACCCACCCTCGGTATACTGGGGCATGGCAGGTATAACTACTCACCCTGGGTATACTGGGGCATGTCAGGTATGACAGTACCCACCCTGGGTATACTGGGGCATGGCCGGTATAACTACCCACCCTGGGTATACTGGAGCATGGCAGGTATAACTACCCACCCTGGGTATACTGGAGCATGGCAGGTATAACTACCCACCCTGGGTATACTGGGCATGGCAGGTATAACTACCCACCCTGGGTATACTGGAGCATGCCAGGTATAATCCCACCCTGGGTATACTGGGGCAAGGCAGGTATAACTACCCACCCTGGGTATACTGGGGCATGCCAGGTATAACTACCCACCCTGGGTATACTGGAGCATGGCAGGTATAACTACCCACCCTGGGTATACTGGGGCATGCCAGGTATAACTACCCACCCTGGGTATACTGGAGCATGGCAGGTATAACTACCCACCCTGGGTATACTGGGGCATGGCAGGTATGACACTACCCACCCTGGGTGTACTGGGGCATGCCAGGTATGACAGTACCCACCCTGGGTATACTGGGGCATGCCAGGTATAACTACCCACCCTGGGTATACTGGGGCATGGCAGGTATGACAGTACCCACCCTGGGTATACTGGGGCATGCCAGGTATAACTACCCACCCTGGGTATACTGGAGCATGGCAGGTATGACACTACCCACCCTGGGTATACTGGGGCATGGCAGGTATGACACTACCCACCCTGGGTATACTGGGGCATGGCAGGTATGACAGTACCCACCCAGGGTATGCTGGGGCATGGCCGGTATAACTACCCACCCTGGGTATACTGGGGCATGCCAGGTATGACAGTGCCCACCCTGGGTATACTGGGGCATGGCAGGTATGACACTACCCACCCTGGGTATACTGGAGCATGGTAGATATAGCTACCCACCCTGGGTATACTGGAGCATGGCAGGTATAACTACCCACCCTGGGTATACTGGGGCATGCCAGGTATAACTACCCACCCTGAATATATACTGGAGCATGGCAGGTATAACTACCCACCCTGGGTATACTGGGGCATGGCAGGTATAACTACCCACCCTGGGTATACTGGGGCATGCCAGGTATAACTACCCACCCTGGGTATACTGGAGCATGGCAGGTATAACTACCCACCCTGGGTATACTGGGGCATGCCAGGTATAGCTATCCACCCTGGGTATACTGGAGCATGGCAGGTATAACTACCCACCCTGGGTATACTGGGGCATGGCAGGTATAACTACCCACCCTGGGTATACTGGGGCATGCCAGGTATGACAGTACCCACCCTGGGTATACTGGGGCATGGCAGGTATGACACTACCCACCCTGGGTATACTGGAGCATGGTAGATATGACACTACCCACCCTGGGTATACTGGGGCATGGCAGGTATAGCTACCCACCCTGGGTATACTGGAGCATGGCAGGTATAACTACCCACCCTGGGTATACTGGGGCATGCCAGGTATAACTACCCACCCTGGGTATACTGGAGCATGCCAGGTATAATCCCACCCTGGGTATACTGGGGCATGGCAGGTATAACTACCCACCCTGGGTATACTGGGGCATGCCAGGTATAACTACCCACCCTGGGTATACTGGAGCATGGCAGGTATAACTACCCACCCTGGGTATACTGGAGCATGGCAGGTATAACTACCCACCCTGGGTATACTGGAGCATGCCAGGTATAGCTATCCACCCTGGGTATACTGGGGCATGGCAGGTATAGCTACCCACCCTGGGTATACTGGAGCATGGCAGGTATAACTACCCACCCTGGGTATACTGGGGCATGCCAGGTATAGCTATCCACCCTGGGTATACTGGAGCATGGCAGGTATAACAACCCACCCTGGGTATACTGGGGCATGGCAGGTATAACTACCCACCCTGGGTATACTGGGGCATGCCAGGTATGACAGTACCCACCCTGGGTATACTGGGGCATGGCAGGTATGACACTACCCACCCTGGGTATACTGGAGCATGGTAGATATGACACTACCCACCCTGGGTATACTGGGGCATGGCAGGTATAGCTACCCACCCTGGGTATACTGGAGCATGGCAGGTATAACTACCCACCCTGGGTATACTGGGGCATGCCAGGTATAACTACCCACCCTGGGTATACTGGAGCATGCCAGGTATAATCCCACCCTGGGTATACTGGGGCATGGCAGGTATAACTACCCACCCTGGGTATACTGGGGCATGGCAGGTATAACTACCCACCCTGGGTATACTGGAGCATGGCAGGTATAACTACCCACCCTGGGTATACTGGAGCATGGCAGGTATAACTACCCACCCTGGGTATACTGGAGCATGCCAGGTATAGCTATCCACCCTGGGTATACTGGGGCATGGCAGGTATAGCTACCCACCCTGGGTATACTGGAGCATGGCAGGTATAACTACCCACCCTGGGTATACTGGGGCATGCCAGATATAACTACCCACCCTGGGTATTGTTATGATCTCAGCCAGCAGGAGAAACGAGTCTCCCTCCTTGAGAGTTATTCATCAAGCCTGACCTGATTAAAGGTCTAGCAAATATTGAGGTGATAACACACATGTAAAATAGTTGCTTGGATATGTATGACTGTTTGAGATTATGGGCAGTGAAGAAGAAAACAGATAAATGACTGGCTAGGAGATGAGGATATTTTGCTGGAGGCGTGAGGCTCGCTTCTGGAGGGGCTTTGACCTCACTTGAGTGCCAGACATCGCAGGGAAAAGCCGCGCTCTGTTGAGCTCCCGTCAGAACGGAACCCCTAGTGATATATCTCGAAGAGAAGAGAAGTGTGTAGACGTACCAGCTGTGGAATCGAGCTGGGAACGTTGTGATCTCAAGTCCTGGTCGACGAAGTGTTTATTAACCCGCCCAGAGGCATTATTGTGGGCCGTGGCAGCGCCCTGACCGAGCTTCGTCAGAGGGAGGAGCGCCCTCGACCAGACAATCTGTGGTAAGCACGATATAAGCCAGTTCATAGTGATTGCTTGTAGTTGGTCGTGTGCCCAGCGACAGTAGCAATGTTTATTGATAAGTTAGACATGTTTTAATAAGGCAGAAGGCCTGAAATAAGAGAGTGGAGAGGGAGGAACACGGAGCGACGTCCGTCCCCTCTGAGCGCTGGCGGGCGACTGAGGGAGCCTGTCTCCTGACGGTGAGGGACCCTCCCTGAGTGAGGAGGCCCGCCGGGCGAGGTGGAGTATGGACCCGCCCAAAACGGGGGAGTCCACTCTCACTGTATGTAGAGGGCAGATAGAGGTTTGAGGCAAACATATTGTGTGATTATTTGTGTTTGTGTTAAAGGGGAAACATTTTTATTGGAGTGTCGATGGTATACTGGGGCATGGCAGGTATAACTACCCACCCTGGGTATACTGGGGCATGCCAGGTATAGCTACCCACTTTAGTATACTAATGTCGTGTTTATCTTCCATCAGGTACGTGACGATGTGACAGTCTTACCGAGGGCGCCTGGTCAGTGAGTCGCTGAGTTTACTTCTCATGTACCTCCCACGCTCCTCGATTTTACACAAGGTTCATCACAGGTTTACTTCGTGGGTACCTCCCACACTCGAGTTTACACAAGGTGCATTACAGGTTTACTTCTTGGGTACCTCCCACACGAGTTTACACAAGGTTCATCACATGTTTACTTCTTGGGTACCTCCCACGCTCCTGGAGTTTACACAAGGTTCATCACAGGTTTACTTCTTGGGTACCTCCCACGCTCCTGGAGTTTACACAAGGTTCATCACATGTTTACTTCTTGGGTACCTCCCACGCTCCTGGAGTTTACACAAGGTTCATCACAGGTTTACTTCTTGGGTACCTCCCACGCTCCTGGAGTTTACACAAGGTTCATCACAGGTTTACTTCTTGGGTACCTCCCACGTTCCTGGAGTTTACACAAGGTTCATCACTGGTTTACTTCTCGGGTACCTCCCACGCTCCTGGAGTTTACACAAGGTGCATCACAGGTTTACTTCTCGGGTACCTCCCACGCTCCTGGAGTTTACACAAGGTTCATCACAGGTTTACTTCTTGGGTACCTCCCACGTTCCTGGAGTTTACACAAGGTTCATCACTGGTTTACTTCTCGGGTACCTCCCACGCTCCTGGAGTTTACACAAGGTGCATCACAGGTTTACTTCTTGGGTACCTCCCACGCTCCTGGAGTTTACACAAGGTTCATCACAGGTTTACTTCTCGGGTACCTCCCACGCTCCTGGAGTTTACACAAGGTGCATCACAGGTTTACTTCTCGGGTACCTCCCACGCTCCTGGAGTTTACACAAGGTTCATCACTGGTTTACTTCTCGGGTACCTCCCACGCTCCTGGAGTTTACACAAGGTTCATCACTGGTTTACTTCTCGGGTACCTCCCACGCTCCTGGAGTTTACACAAGGTTCATCACAGGTTTACTTCTTGGGTACCTCCCACGCTCCTGGAGTTTACACAAGGTTCATCACAGGTTTACTTCTCGGGTACCTCCCACGCTCCTGGAGTTTACACAAGGTTCATCACTGGTTTACTTCTCGGGTACCTCCCACGCTCCTGGAGTTTACACAAGGTTCATCACTGGTTTACTTCTCGGGTACCTCCCACGCTCCTGGAGTTTACACAAGGTTCATCACTGGTTTACTTCTCGGGTACCTCCCACGCTCCTGGAGTTTACACAAGGTGCATCACAGGTTTACTTCTTGGGTACCTCCCACACTCGAGTTTACACAAGGCTCATCACAGGGTTGAAATTAGTTAGGAGTCCAAGGCAGGCCAACCATAGGGAGAGAGGGAGGAGAAACTACTTATATTGACTGCATCAAAATTGGATAACTTGCATGGTATTATTGCTGGGTCCTCGCATCACCTTTGTAGGTGAGGTAGACAGTAGAGGAAGTCAGTATACAGCATCATTACTACATGCAGAGTCTGAGAGCAGCACTGGGAGTACCACAACAACCTCAGAACACTGCTACAGCAAGCTACAAACCTTATCTTGAAATGATTTCGGGGCTTTAGTGTCCCCGCGGCCCGGTCCTCGACCAGGCCTCCACCCCCAGGAAGCAGCCCGTGACAGCTGACTAGCACCCAGGTACCTATTTTACTGCTAGGTAACAGGGGCATAGAGTGAAAGAAACTGTGCCCATTGTTTCTCGCCGGCGCATGGGATGGAACCCAGGACCACAGGATCACAAGTCCAGCGTGCTGTCCGCTCGGCCGACCGGCTCCCTATATCGACCTTCACAATACAATTACAACAAGTTGGAGTGAGAGAGGCGGTAGGTGGTGTAAAATAAAGCCAATCAAAGGTTAGGGTGTAATTACTACCTTGAGGTGCTTCCGGGGCTTAGTGTCCCCGCGGCCCGGTCGTCGACCAGGCCTCCTGGTTGCTGGACTGATCAACCAGGCTGTTAGACGCGGCTGCTCGCAGCCTGACGTATGAGTCACAGCCTGGTTGATCAGGTATCCTTTGGAGGTGCTTATCCAGTTCTCTCTTGAACACTGTGAGGGGTCGGCCAGTTATGCCCCTTATGTGTAGTGGAAGCGTGTTGAACAGTCTCGGGCCTCTGATGTTGATAGAGTTCTCTCTCAGAGTACCTGTTGCACCTCTGCTTTTCAACGGGGGTATTCTGCACATCCTGCCATGTCTTCTGGTCTCATGTGGTGTTATTTCTGTGTGCAGGTTTGGGACCAGCCCCTCAATTATTTTCCACGTGTAAATTATTATGTATCTCTCCCGCCTGCGCTCAAGGGAGTACAGATTTAGGCTCTTTAGTCGGTCCCAGTAATTTAGATATTTTACTGAGTGGATTCTAGCAGTAAAGGATCTCTGCACGCTCTCTAGGTCAGCAATTTCTCCAGCTTTGAAAGGGGCTGTCATTGTGCAGCAGTACTCCACTCTAGAGAGCACAAGCGTTTTGGAAAGTATCATCATCGGTATAGCATCTCTAGTGTGAAAAGTTCTTGTTATCCAACCTGTCATTTTTCTTGCAGTTGCGACGGCTACTTTATTGTGTTCTTTAAAGGTAAGGTCTTCCGACATGAGTACACCCAGGTCCTTTACATTGCCTTTTCGTTCTATGTTATGATTTGCCTGCGTTTTGTACGTGGTTTCTGTTTTTATATTTTCAATTTTTCCGTAGCGCATGAGCTGAAACTTATCCTCGTTGAATACCATATTATTTTCTGTAGCCCATAGAAAGACCTGATCTACATCTGATTGGAGGTTTGCCGTGTCCTCTATGTTGGCAACTCTCATGAAAATCCTAGTGTCATCTGCAAAGGATGATACAGTGCTATAGGTTGTGTTCTGATCTATGTCCGATATGAGGATGAGAAAAAGTACTGGAGCAAGCACAGTACCCTGGGGGACTGAGCTCTTCACGGTTGATGGGCTGGATTTTATTTTGTTGACTATAACACATTGGGTTCTGTCAGTCAGGAAATTGTAGATCCATCTGCCTATTTTCCCGGTAATTCCTTTTGAACGCATTTTATGTGCAATAACACCATGGTCACATTTATCAAAAGCTTTTGCGAAATCTGTGTAAATTACATCAGCGTTTTGTTTGTCTTCCATAGCATCTAATGCCATGTCATAGTGGTCCAGCAACTGCGACAGGCAAGAGCGCCCTGTTCTGAAACCATGTTGTCCGGGGTTATGGAGATGTTGTGATTCCATGTATTTTGTGATCTATCTTCTTAGCACTCTCTCAAAAATTTTTATGATGTGCGATGTTAGTGCTATCGGTCTGTAATTTTTTGCCTCTGCCTTATTTCCTCCTTTATGGAGTGGTGCTATCTCTGCTGTTTTTAGTATGTCAGGGATAACGCCAGTATCTAGGCTTTGTCTCCACAGAATGTGAAGGGCCTGCGATAGTGGTGTTTTACTTTTCTTGATAAATATGGAGTTCCAAGAATCCGGGCCTGGTGCAGAGTGCATAGGCATACTGTTTATGGCTTCTTCAAAATCTAGTGGGGATAGGGCGACGTCTGATATGTGATTTGATGTTGGTATCATATCCATGAAAAATTCATTTGGGTTATCAATCTTTAGTGCATTTAATGGCTCACTGAAAACAGAGTCGTACTGCTTCCTCAGTAACTCGCTCATTTCTTTGTTGTCATCTGTGAAAGTTCCATCTCCCTTTCGCAGGGGCCCGATACTAGATGTGGTTTTTGATCTTGATTTTGCATAGGAGAAAAAATATTTCGGATTTCTCTCTATTTCACTGATGGCCTTTTGCTCTCTTTGCCTCTCCTGGGTTTTGTATGATTCTTGTAGCTTGAGTTCAATTGTTTCTATTTCTCTACCTAACCTTCTTCGCCGTTCTTGAGATAGGGTGCGACTCTCAAGTTGTTCCGCGATTCGTTTTCTTCGCCTATATAGGGAACGACGTTCCCATTCCAATCTGCATCTCTTTCTCTTTTTTCTTAGGGGTATGCGGTTTGAACATATTTCTAGTGCTACTGAGCTTATTTTTTCCAGGCACTGGTTCAGGTTTGCATTTCCTAGCTGTTCTTCCCAGTTTATTTCTGTGAAGTCCTGGTTTATTTGCTCCCAGTTTATCCGTTTATTATTGAAGTTGAATTTGCTGAAATCTCCTCCACCGGGAATCTGGACTGGTTTTGAAGGTCCATTCCCCATGGTTGTTAGAACTTCAATTAAGTTGTGATCTGAGTAACAGGTATTTGTAATCATTATGTTCCCGATCAACTCATCATTATTAGTGAAAATGAGGTCCAGCGTGTTCTCCTTCCTAGTTGGTTCTACTATTTGCTGGTTTAAGGCAAACCTGTCGCGCATCCGTAGCAGGTCATTTGCATGTGCCTGTTCATTTAGGCTACTTCCTGGTATTCTTTCTGATATTACTGTATTAGCCAGGTGCTTCCATTTCAGGTGCCGTAGGTTGAAGTCCCCAAGCAGGATGATGTTCGGAGCTGGATTTGTGAGGTTTTCCAAGCAGTGCTCTATTTTCATTAGTTGGTCTTTAAACTGCTGAGGGTTTGCCTCCGGTGACTTATATACAAGGACAACAACTACATTTAGGATCTCTATTTTGACTATCAGCACTTCCACCATATCATTTGAGGTGTTTAGCAGCTCAGTACAGATGAGTGTGTCTTTGATGTAGAGGCTGACCCCACCCTGAAGCCGGTGTTTCCTATCACATCTGAAGAGATTGTATTCTGAGATCCATATTTCACCATCAAGGTAGTCCTTTGTATGAGTTTCCGTTAGGGCTGCAAACACTGCATTTGCCTCATGAAGGAGACCATCTATAAAATGAACTTTGTTGGATTTGCGTGTTTTTATACCCTGGATGTTGGCAAATATAAATGATGTTATCGTGTTAGTGGAAGTGCTGGATGCTTTAATTGGTGTTAATATCTGAGGCTCTGGTAAGGAGGCCACTGTGCGTCCTCTCTAGCATTTGACCGAGTTGGTGGTAGAGTCTGGTCATTTTTAGCCATTCTTCTCCTCCTCCTCTTGCTAAAAAATTATCCCGGTTGATGGAGTAGTGGCTGTTTTCATAGTGGTAGTCTGTCGGTTTTATTCGCCTGGTACCTCTTATATGAAAAGCTGGGCATTCAGCATTGAAGCACTCTTTCCTGTCCAAAGAGTTCTTGCAAATTTCTGGGTGAAAGAATTCACAGCTTTTGGTACATTTACCTGTATTGAGGAGGTTTCTGCACTTTCTAGGGTGATCGTGTGTACATGTTCCATTTGTTCTTCCCGATATCCCATGTTTACAGGTAGCCCATCTGTAATACCAACAGATTTTGGGGCCTTGTTTTGTTTGTTTGCCTCTGCCAGGGACCGCACTCTGCTGCGGCGCCCCCGACACTGTGCCCTGCTCCGGTGCCTGTGACACTGTGCCCTGCTCCGGTGCCTGTGACACCGCGCTCTGCTCCGGTGCCTGTGACACCGCGCTCTGCTCCGGTGCCTGTGACACCGCGCTCTGCTCCGGTGCCTGTGACACCGCGCACTGCTTAGGGGTCCCCGACTCCGTGCCCTGCTCAGGCATCCCCGACTCCGCGCCCTGCTCAGGCATCCCCGACTCCGCGCCCTGCTCAGGCATCCCCGACTCCGCGCCCTGCTCAGGCATCCCCGACTCCGCGCCCTGCTCAGGCATCCCCGACTCCGCGCCCTGCTCAGGCATCCCCGACTCCGCGCCCTGCTCAGGCATCCCCGACTCCGCGCCCTGCTCAGGCATCCCCGACTCCGCGCCCTGCTCAGGCATCCCCGACTCCGTGCCCTGCTCAGGCATCCCCGACTCCGTGCCCTGCTCAGGCATCCCCGACTCCGCGCCCTGCTCAGGCGCCGCTGCCACAGAGCTCTGTGCTACAGCTGGTTGTACCTTGGTGTCATGTACAGTTTGTTTGAAGACATTAGAAATTGCTATGCAGGCATTAATTAGTAATTCTCTGTTTTCGGCGGGAGTTTTATTCAGGATTTCCATTAATTTCAAAAAAGTTACATCATCCTTTTTGCAGAGCCAGTACACAGAGTGGTCACTGGGACCATTTCTCCTTGAATTGTTGGTCATGTTGGCACATTTTTTGTGTATGGCTGCTGAACAGAGTTGGCATTGAAAGCTCTGTTGGTAATCTACCTTCATGTTGCATTCTATGCACGTTTTTATTAAAGCCATTTTTTGAACACTTCTGTTCAGTGGTGATGGTCTTACAAGGTGGGGTGTTGACCGGTACCCTCCCAGTCCCAGCCACGAGGACTGACACCCTCCCAGTCCCAGCCACGAGGACTGACACCCTCCCAGTCCCAGCCACGAGGACTGACACCCTCCCAGTCCCAGCCACTCCCCTCCCAGTCCCAGCCACGAGGACTGACACCCTCCCAGTCCCAGCCACGAGGACTGACACCCTCCCAGTCCCAGCCACCAGGACTGACACCCTCCCAGCCACCCAGTCCCAGCCACGAGGACTGACACCCTCCCAGTCCCAGCCAGCCACCCTCCCAGTCCCAGCCAGGACTGACACCCTCCCAGTCCCAGCCACGAGGACTGACACCCTCCCAGTCCCAGCCACGAGGACTGACACCCTCCCAGTCCCAGCCACGAGGACTGACACCCTCCCAGTCCCAGCCACGAGGACTGACACCCTCCCAGTCCCAGCCACGAGGACTGACACCCTCCCAGTCCCAGCCACGAGGACTGACACCCTCCCAGTCCCAGCCACGAGGACTGACACCCTCCCAGTCCCAGCCACGAGGACTGACACCCTCCCAGTCCCAGCCACGAGGACTGACACCCTCCCAGTCCCAGCCACGAGGACTGACACCCTCCCAGTCCCAGCCACGAGGACTGACACCCTCCCAGTCCCAGCCACGAGGACTGACACCCTCCCAGTCCCAGCCACCAGGACTGACACCCTCCCAGTCCCAGCCACCAGGACTGACACCCTCCCAGTCCCAGCCACCAGGACTGACACCCTCCCAGTCCCAGCCACCAGGACTGACACCCTCCCAGTCCCAGCCACCAGGACTGACACCCTCCCAGTCCCAGCCACCAGGACTGACACCCTCCCAGTCCCAGCCACCAGGACTGACACCCTCCCAGTCCCAGCCACCAGGACTGACACCCTCCCAGTCCCAGCCACCAGGACTGACACCCTCCCAGTCCCAGCCACCAGGACTGACACCCTCCCAGTCCCAGCCACCAGGACTGACACCCTCCCAGTCCCAGCCACCAGGACTGACACCCTCCCAGTCCCAGCCACCAGGACTGACACCCTCCCAGTCCCAGCCACCAGGACTGACACCCTCCCAGTCCCAGCCACCAGGACTGACACCCTCCCAGTCCCAGCCACGAGGACTGACACCCTCCCAGTCCCAGCCCCGAGGACTGACACCCTCCCAGTCCCAGCCCCGAGGACTGACACCCTCCCAGTCCCAGCCCCGAGGACTGACACCCTCCCAGTCCCAGCCCCGAGGACTGACACCCTCCCAGTCCCAGCCCCGAGGACTGACACCCTCCCAGTCCCAGCCCCGAGGACTGACACCCTCCCAGTCCCAGCCACGAGGACTGACACCCTCCCAGTCCCAGCCACGAGGACTGACACCCTCCCAGTCCCAGCCACCAGGACTGACACCCTCCCAGTCCCAGCCACCAGGACTGACACCCTCCCAGTCCCAGCCACCAGGACTGACACCCTTCCCAGTCCCAGCCCCGAGGACTGACACCCTTCCCAGTCCCAGCCCCGAGGACTGACACCCTCCCAGTCCCAGCCCCGAGGACTGACACCCTCCCAGTCCCAGCCACGAGGACTGACACCCTCCCAGTCCCAGCCACCAGGACTGACACCCTCCCAGTCCCAGCCACGAGGACTGACACCCTCCCAGTCCCAGCCACCAGGACTGACACCCTCCCAGTCCCAGCCACGAGGACTGACAGTCTCCCAGTCCCAGCCACCAGGACTGACAGTCTCCCAGTCCCAGCCACCAGGACTGACACCCTCCCAGTCCCAGCCACCAGGACTGACACCCTCCCAGTCCCAGCCACCAGGACTGACACCCTCCCAGTCCCAGCCACCAGGACTGACACCCTCCCAGTCCCAGCCACCAGGACTGACACCCTCCCAGTCCCAGCCACCAGGACTGACACCCTCCCAGTCCCAGCCACGAGGACTGACACCCTCCCAGTCCCAGCCACGAGGACTGACACCCTCCCAGTCCCAGCCACGAGGACTGACACCCTCCCAGTCCCAGCCACGAGGACTGACACCCTCCCAGTCCCAGCCACGAGGACTGACACCCTCCCAGTCCCAGCCACGAGGACTGACACCCTCCCAGTCCCAGCCACGAGGACTGACACCCTCCCAGTCCCAGCCACGAGGACTGACACCCTCCCAGTCCCAGCCACGAGGACTGACACCCTCCCAGTCCCAGCCACGAGGACTGACACTCTCCCAGTCCCAGCCACGAGGACTGACACCCTCCCAGTCCCAGCCACGAGGACTGACACCCTCCCAGTCCCAGCCACGAGGACTGACACCCTCCCAGTCCCAGCCACCAGGACTGACAGTCTCCCAGTCCCAGCCACCAGGACTGACAGTCTCCCAGTCCCAGCCACCAGGACTGACACCCTCCCAGTCCCAGCCACGAGGACTGACACCCTCCCAGTCCCAGCCACCAGGACTGACACCCTCCCAGTCCCAGCCACCAGGACTGACACCCTCCCAGTCCCAGCCACCAGGACTGACACCCTCCCAGTCCCAGCCACCAGGACTGACACCCTCCCAGTCCCAGCCACCAGGACTGACACCCTCCCAGTCCCAGCCACCAGGACTGACACCCTCCCAGTCCCAGCCACCAGGACTGACACCCTCCCAGTCCCAGCCACCAGGACTGACACCCTCCCAGTCCCAGCCACCAGGACTGACACCCTCCCAGTCCCAGCCACCAGGACTGACACCCTCCCAGTCCCAGCCACCAGGACTGACACCCTCCCAGTCCCAGCCACCAGGACTGACACCCTCCCAGTCCCAGCCACCAGGACTGACACCCTCCCAGTCCCAGCCACCAGGACTGACACCCTCCCAGTCCCAGCCACCAGGACTGACACCCTCCCAGTCCCAGCCACCAGGACTGACACCCTCCCAGTCCCAGCCACCAGGACTGACACCCTCCCAGTCCCAGCCACCAGGACTGACACCCTCCCAGTCCCAGCCACCAGGACTGACACCCTCCCAGTCCCAGCCACCAGGACTGACACCCTCCCAGTCCCAGCCACCAGGACTGACACCCTCCCAGTCCCAGCCACCAGGACTGACACCCTCCCAGTCCCAGCCACCAGGACTGACACCCTCCCAGTCCCAGCCACCAGGACTGACACCCTCCCAGTCCCAGCCACCAGGACTGACACCCTCCCAGTCCCAGCCACCAGGACTGACACCCTCCCAGTCCCAGCCACCAGGACTGACACCCTCCCAGTCCCAGCCACCAGGACTGACACCCTCCCAGTCCCAGCCACGAGGACTGACACCCTCCCAGTCCCAGCCACGAGGACTGACACCCTCCCAGTCCCAGCCACGAGGACTGACACCCTCCCAGTCCCAGCCACGAGGACTGACACCCTCCCAGTCCCAGCCACGAGGACTGACACCCTCCCAGTCCCAGCCACGAGGACTGACACCCTCCCAGTCCCAGCCACGAGGACTGACACCCTCCCAGTCCCAGCCACGAGGACTGACACCCTCCCAGTCCCAGCCACGAGGACTGACACCCTCCCAGTCCCAGCCACGAGGACTGACACCCTCCCAGTCCCAGCCACGAGGACTGACACCCTCCCAGTCCCAGCCACCAGGACTGACACCCTCCCAGTCCACCCAGTCTCCCAGTCCCAGCCACCAGGACTGACACCCTCCCAGTCCCAGCCACCAGGACTGACACCCTCCCAGTCCCAGCCACCAGGACTGACACCCTCCCAGTCCCAGCCACGAGGACTGACACCCTCCCAGTCCCAGCCACGAGGACTGACACCCTCCCAGTCCCAGCCACGAGGACTGACACCCTCCCAGTCCCAGCCACGAGGACTGACACCCTCCCAGTCCCAGCCACGAGGACTGACACCCTCCCAGTCCCAGCCACGAGGACTGACACCCTCCCAGTCCCAGCCACGAGGACTGACACCCTCCCAGTCCCAGCCACGAGGACTGACACCCTCCCAGTCCCAGCCACGAGGACTGACACCCTCCCAGTCCCACCAACGAGTACGTGCCACCCTCCCAGTGACCCCTCGAGGACTGACACCCTCCCAGTCCCAGCCACCAGGACTGACACCCTCCCAGTCCACCCAGTCGTCAGGGACGGCTGATGACGGTCCATGGTGCGGGGGGGGGGGGATAACAACAAAGGTTAGGGAGCCGGTGGCTGAGCGGACAGAACACTGCTGGACGCGTGATCCTTTGGTTCCGGGTTCGATCCCGGGTGCCGGTGAGAAATAATGGGCAGAGTTTCTTTCACCCTGATGCCCCTGTTATCTAGTAGTAAATAAGCTTCCTGGGGGTGGAGGCCTGGTCGAGGACCGGGCCGCGGGGACACTAAGCCCCCGAAATCATCTCAAGATGGTGTCGTAGTACCACGGCACTCATTCTCGCTCAGTCAACAGATTACAGAACCAACTAGGAACGAAAACAGGCTGGACCTGATATTCACGAACAATGATGAGCTAATCAGACACATTACTGTCTCAAACACTACGTACTCGGACCACAAGCTCATTGAAGTGCAAACTAACATTAATGACGGTAATAGGCCCAAGAGAAACAACAAGCGAGAAGGGTTATTCAATAAATTCAATTTTAATAATAAGAGGATAGACTGGGAGAAAATAAACAGGGAACTTACAACATTCAATGGGAAAATGTTCTAAGAAATAAAAATCCTACACAAGGAATAGAAAAACTGACTTCTGAAGCATATGAAGTCTGTCTGAAACATGTTTCTTTGAGGAAAGCCAAAAAGAGGTCAAATGTCGTCTGCGTTCTCTTTCTACATTATAAAAGAAGGAAGAAATTAACGGAAATACTTAAGCAGACACGACTCTCCATACAGGGAAGAAATAATTTAAACAGGGAGATTGAAGAAAACGAACAGAGACTGAAACACTCCTATCAGACTGAAGAAAGGCAACTAGAACAGAAAGCAATTCAAGAAATAAAGAAAACCCAAAATATTTTTTCACATATGCTAAATCATAAGCAAAAACCACTGCCAGTATAGGACCTATTCGTATTAGTAAAGGTTCATTCAATGAGGATGACAAAGAAATTAGTGAAATCCAAAAAAAACAGTATGAGGACATATTTAGCACTCCAATACACAGCATGAAAGTGGAAGATTCTGACAATTTCTTTGTGTGATATCCAAACAACTGTAAATATAACAGATATCAACACGAGCGTGGCAGATTTTGAAAGATAAATTGACTATGTCCATGCACTCGGCCCCAGGTCCAGACTCATGGAATTCAATATTTATAAAGAAATGCAAAGTGCCGGTAGCACAGGCACTCAGTATAGTGTGGAGGAGGAGCTTGGACACGGGGGAGATACCAGATGCGCTGAAAGTAGCAGACATAGCCCCTCTACACAAGGGAGGGAGCAAAGCATTGGCAAAGAATTATAGACCAGTTGCACTAACGTCCCACATAATAAAAGTTTTTGAGAGAGTGATCAGGAGTCAGGTCACTAGTTTCATGGAGACCAATGATCTTCACAACCCAGGCCAACATGGATTTTGAGCGGGAAGATCGTACCTCTCACAGCTACTAGATCACTACGATAAAGTCACTGAGGCATTAGAAGAAAAACAGAATGCTGATGTGATATACTCGGACTTCGCAAAGGCTTTCGATAAATGTGACCATAGAGTGATAGCACACAAAATGAAGTCAATGGGAATAACCGGTAAAGTAGGACGCTGGATACTCAGTTTTCTGTCAAACAGGACTCGGCGAGTAACGGTCAACCATATAAAATCTAGTCCAAGCAAAGTTAAAAGCTCTGTACCTCAGGGTACAGTCCTTGCACCGCTGCTTTCCCTTATTCTCATATCAGATAAAGACTAAAATACAAGTCTCCGGTTCGTATCATCCTTTGCAGATGACACAAAAATCATTATGAAAATTACCTCGGCTGAAGACATGGAAAAATTACAAGCTGATATCAATAAAGTTTTCGACCGGGCAACAGAAAATAACATGATGTTTAACAGTGATAAATTCCAGGTACTCAGGTACGATAAAAATGAGGACCTTAAACATAATACAAGGGTACAAAACACAATCGAATCTGCCCATAGTAGGAAAACAGCATGTCAAGGATTTGGGAATAATAATGTCTGACGACCTAACGTTTAAGGAGCATAACCAAGCAAATATTGCGTCAGCCAGAAAAATGATAGGATGGATTACGAGAACTTTCAAATCTAGGGATCCCATCACAATGGTTGTACTCTTCAAGTCACTTGTGTTGTCCCGTCACGAGTACTGCTCAGTACTCACTTCCTCCTTCAGAGCAGGAGAGATTGCTGAAATAGAGGGAATACAGAGAACATATACAGCACGCATAGACGAGATAAAGCACCTAAATTATTGGATCGTCTTTAAGCCCTCCAAATGTACTCACAAGAAAGAAGACGAGAGAGATATCAAATAATATACACGAGGAAGATTCTGGAGGGCCAAGTACCAAATCTACACAGTAAAATAACAACGTACTGGAGTGAACGACATGGAAGAAAATGCAGAATAGAACCAGTGAAGAGCAGTGTGTGCCATAGGCACAATCAGAGAGCACTGTATAAACATCAGAGGTCCGCGGTTGTTCAACACCCTCCCAGCGAGCATAAGAAATATTGTCGGAACAACCGTGGACATATTCAAGAGAAAACTAGATTTATTCCTCCAAGGAGTGCCGGACCAACCGGGCTGTGGTGGGTATGTGGGCCTGCGGGCCGCTCCAAGCAACAGCCTGGTGGACCAAACTCTCACAAGTCGAGCCTGGCCTCGGGCCGGGCTTGGGGAGTAGAAGAACTCCCAGAACCCCATCAACCAGGTATCAACCAGGTGCGAGAGGGTGATGAGGCTAGGGGGGGGGGGAAGTGCAAAAGGGTGGAGGTGGGGCGGTGGGAGTGGGTGGTGAGGCTGGAGGGGAAGGTGCGATAGGCTAATAAAATAAAGAGCCTTAAACAGAACAACATGTGTGGAAGCATCGGAGTGTGTATATATGAATGCTACACAGTATTCATCTATGGACATCCATATGTGGTGAAACACATGTGAAGAACTTCTCACACACTCACAGCTCCCTGACAAGAGGGAGCCAGCTTAGCTTAGCTGCCAACACCCACACATCGTGTCAGCAAGGCGGACAGCCCGCCTGCTTTCATACCTCTCACTGTATTTCCCACTTCTATACTTCCCTTCACCTATGTCTCTCCATCCTCTTTACTTCGAAAAAAAAGCCTGGAGGGGGGGGGGGGAGATGCGAGAGGGTGGTGAGGCTGGAGAGGGGGTGGAGGTGCGAGAGGGTGGGGTGTCGGGGGGAAGGTGCGAGTGTTTGGACAGGCTGGAGGGGGTGGAGGTGCGAGAAGGTGGTGTGGCTGGAGAGGGGGTGGATGTGCGAGAGGATGGTGAGTCTTGGGGGGGGGGGGGGAAATTGCGGGAGGGTGGTGAGGCTGGGGGGGGGGGGTGCGAGAGCGTGTCACCTCACGGGATTTGGGAAGTCTGAGTGTTAATCAATGTTGGGAGGTGATTTGCGCCGCACATGATGGTGCTTACCTGCGTGTGCTGGCCTGCGTGTGCTGGCCTGCGTGTGCTGGCCTGCGTGTGCTGGCCTGCGTGTGCTGGCCTGCGTGTGCTGGCCTGCGTGTGCTGGCCTGCGTGTGCTGGCCTGCGTGTGCTGGCCTGCGTGTGCTGGCCTGCGTGTGCTCGCCTGCGTGTGCTGGCCTGCGTGTGCTCGCCTGCGTGTGCTGGCCTGCGTGTGCTGGCCTGCGTGTGCTGGCCTGCGTGTGCTGGCCTGCGTGTGCTGGCCTGCGTGTGCTGGCCTGCGTGTGCTGGCCTGCGTGTGCTGGCCTGCGTGTGCTGGCCTGCGTGTGCTGGCCTGCGTGTGCTGGCCTGCGTGTGCTGGCCTGCGTGTGCTCGCCTGCGTGTGCTCGCCTGCGTGTGCTCGCCTGCGTGTGCTCGCCTGCGTGTGCTCGCCTGCGTGTGCTCGCCTGCGTGTGCTCGCCTGCGTGTGCTGGCCTGCGTGTGCTGGCCTGCGTGTGCTGGCCTGCGTGTGCTGGCCTGCGTGTGCTGGCCTGCGTGTGCTGGCCTGCGTGTGCTCGCCTGCGTGTGCTCGCCTGCGTGTGCTCGCCTGCGTGTGCTGGCCTGCGTGTGCTGGCCTGCGTGTGCTGGCCTGCGTGTGCTGGCCTGCGTGTGCTGGCCTGCGTGTGCTGGCCTGCGTGTGCTGGCCTGCGTGTGCTGGCCTGCGTGTGCTGGCCTGCGTGTGCTGGCCTGCGTGTGCTGGCCTGCGTGTGCTCGCCTGCGTGTGCTCGCCTGCGTGTGCTGGCCTGCGTGTGCTGGCCTGCGTGTGCTGGCCTGCGTGTGCTGGCCTGCGTGTGCTGGCCTGCGTGTGCTCGCCTGCGTGTGCTCGCCTGCGTGTGCTGGCCTGCGTGTGCTGGCCTGCGTGTGCTGGCCTGCGTGTGCTGGCCTGCGTGTGCTGGCCTGCGTGTGCTGGCCTGCGTGTGCTGGCCTGCGTGTGCTCGCCTGCGTGTGCTCGCCTGCGTGTGCTGGCCTGCGTGTGCTCGCCTGCGTGTGCTGGCCTGCGTGTGCTGGCCTGCGTGTGCTGGCCTGCGTGTGCTCGCCTGCGTGTGCTCACCTGCGTGTGCTCACCTAGTTCTACTTTGTGTAGCTTTTGGAGATCAATGGTCAATTATTGGGATCGTCTCAAAGCTCAAACTCAGAGAATATACTGGAGGGTCAGGTCCCAAATCTACACAGTAAAATAACAACATACGGGAGTGAATGATTTGAAAGAAAAATGCACAATAGAACCAGTGAAGAGCAGTTATGTCGTTTATGAGTAGTGGTCTCGGACCTCTGATGTTGGTAGAGTTCTCTCAGAGTTCCTGTTGCACCTCCGCTCTTCAACGGGGGTATTCTGCACATCCTGCCATGCCTCCTGGTCTCATGTGATGTTATTTCTGTGTGCAGGTTTGGGACCAGCCCCTCTAATATTTTCCATGTGTATATTATTATGTATCTCTCCCGCCTGCGCTTCAGATTCAAGATAATACAGATTTAACAATTTCAATCAGAAGTGTTTTCCATGGCTTTAGAAGCTACAGAGTTATGTTGCCTCCAGTTTGGCTCGTGTCGGGGGGACTGGACAAGAATAAAATTAACTAAAAAAATGTTATGATGCTGTTAATACACAATATTCAAGATAACTATTAATCAAACATCCATTACTCTTCTCATCTTCCTTCGGTTTCTGGTCTTAACCTGCCACTTTTCAAAACCTTTTCAAAACCTACCTTTTCAAGACGCTAGTGCTCTCTAGAGTGGAGTAAAACATCTAAACTATTGGGACCGACTAAAGAGCCTAAATCTGTATTCCCTTGAGCGCAGGCGGGAGAGATACATAATAATCATACGTGGAAAACAGTAGAGGTGCTGGTCCCAAACCTGCACACAGAAATAACAGCACATGAGACCAGAAGACATGACAGGATGTGCAGAATACCCCCGTTGAAAAGCAGAGGTGCAACAGGTACTCTGAGAGAGAACTATCAACATCAGAGGCCCGAGACTGTTCAACACGCTTCCACTACACATAAGGGACATAACTGGCCGACCCCTCACAGTGTTCAAGAGAGAACTTGACAAACATCTCCAAAGGATACCTGATCAACCAGGCTGTGACTCATAAGTCAGTCTGCGAGCAGCCCCGTCCAACAGCCTGGTTGATCAGTCCAGCAACCAGGAGGCCTGGTCGACGACCGGGCCGCGGGAACGCTAAGCCCCGGAAGCACCTCAAGGTAAGGTCATGGTAACCCCTTGTCCTTACTTCAGCCCCCCCCCCCCAGCACAATTCCCATCTTATTCCTCTCCCCTCGTTAACTGCCCTCCTCCTTCCCCTCTACTCCTCCCCTCCCAGCTCAAGCGACGGGCTGGTGGACGTTTCCCACCTATATAAAGAGGAACGTTCATTGTTTTTTCTCCTGGTAGGTTTCTGGCATGTTTCTTGGTACCTGTGGCTGTTGTCGGCGTCGGCTGTTGTCGGCGTCGGCTGTTTGGTGTTGGCTGTTTGGTGTTGTTGGTGTCGGCTGTTTGGTGTTGTTGGTGTCGGCTGTTTGGTGTTGTTGGTGTCGGCTGTTTGGTGTTGTTGGTGTCGGCTGTTTGTTGTTGGTGTCGGCTGTTTGGTGATGTTGGCGTCGGCTGTGGCTGTTGTCGGCATCGGCTGTTGATGGTGTCGGCTGTGGCTGTTGTCGGCATCGGCTGTTGGTGTCGGCTGTGGCTGTTGTCGGCGTCGGCTGTGGCTGTCTTCGGCGTCGGCTGTGACTGTCTTCGGCGTCGGCTGTGACTGTCTTCGGCGTCGGCTGTGGCTGTTGTCGGCGTCGGCTGTGGCTGTTGTCGGCGTCGGCTGTGGCTGTTGTCGGCGTCGGCTGTGACTGTCTTCGACGTCGGCTGTGACTGTTTTCGGCGTCGGCTGTGGCTGTTGTCGGCGTCGGCTGTGGCTGTTGTCGGTGTCGGCTGTGGCTGTTGTCGGTATCGGCTGTGGCTGTTGTCGGTGTCGGCTGTGGCTGTTGTCGGTGTCGGCTGTGGCTGTTGTCGGCTGTGGCTGTTGTCGGCGTCGGCTGTGACTGTCTTCGACGTCGGCTGTGACTGTTTTCGGCGTCGGCTGTGGCTGTTGTCGGCGTCGGCTGTGGCTGTTGTCGGTGTCGGCTGTGGCTGTTGTCGGTATCGGCTGTGGCTGTTGTCGGTGTCGGCTGTGGCTGTTGTCGGTGTCGGCTGTGGCTGTTGTCGGCTGTGGCTGTTGTCGGCTGTGGCTGTTGGTGGTGCCGGCTGTGGCTGTTGTCGGCTGTGGCTGTTGCTGTTACTGTTCACCCGAAACTGTACAAAACATGGGGTGTTTTAACAACGCCTAGATTTTCATATTAAAGGAACAAAGCGAATAAAACCAGGCCGACCCCTCACAGTGTTCAAGAGAGAACTGGATTAGAACCTCCAAAGATACATGATCAACCGGGCTATGATTCCCAAGCCCGGCTTGGGAATCATAGCCCGGTTTGATCATTTGAACTTCCCAATTCTCAAGTCTAGTTTCCTCTTGAAGATGTCCACGGTTGTTCCAGCAATATTTCTTATGCTCGCTGGGAGGATGTTGAACAACCGCGGACCTCTGATGTTTATACAGTGTTCTCTGATTGTGCCTATGGCACCTCTGCTCTTCACTGGTTCTATTCTGCATTTTCTTCTGTATCATTCACTCAGTACGTTGTTATTTTACTGCGTAGATTTGGGACCTGGCCCTCCAATATTTTCCACATTTGGTATCTCGTCTCCTTTCTAGTGAGTACATTTGGAGAGCTTTGAGACAATCCCAAAAATTTAGGTGCTTTATCGCGTCTATGTATGCCGTATATGTTCTCTGTATTCCCTCTATTTCAGCAATCCTGGACGTGACCCTCCCCCCCTCACTCCTGGCTGTGTCCCTCCCCCCCCTCACTCCTGGCTGTGTCCCTCCCCCCCCTCACTCCTGGCTGTGTCCCTCCCCCCCCTCACTCCTGGCTGTGTCCCTCCCCCCCCTCACTCCTGGCTGTGTCCCTCCCCCCCCTCACTCCTGGCTGTGTCCCCCCCCTCACTCCTGGCTGTGTCCCCCCCTCACTCCTGGCTGTGTCCCCCCCTCACTCCTGGCTGTGTCCCTCCCCCCTCACTCCTGGCTGTGTCCCTCCCCCCCTCACTCCTGGCTGTGTCCCTCCCCCCCTCACTCCTGGCTGTGTCCCTCCCCCCCTCACTCCTGGCTGTATCCCTCCCCCCCTCACTCCTGGCTGTATCCCTCCCCCCCTCACTCCTGGCTGTGTCCCTCCCCCCTCACTCCTGGCTGTGTCCCTCCCCCCTCACTCCTGGCTGTGTCCCTCCCCCCTCACTCCTGGCTGTGTCCCTCCCCCCTCACTCCTGGCTGTGTCCCTCCCCCCCCTCACACCTGGCTGTGTCCCTCCCCCCCCTCACACCTGGCTGTGTCCCTCCCCCCCCCTCACACCTGGCTGTGTCCCTCCCCCCCCCCTCACACCTGGCTGTGTCCCTCCCCCCTCACACCTGGCTGTGTCCCTCCCCCCCACACACCTGGCTGTGTCCCTCCCCCCTCACACCTGGCTGTGTCCCTCCCCCCTCACACCTGGCTGTGTCCCTCCCCCCTCACACCTGGCTGTGTCCCTCCCCCCTCACACCTGGCTGTGTCCCTCCCCCCTCACACCTGGCTGTGTCCCTCCCCCCTCACACCTGGCTGTGTCCCTCCCCCCTCACACCTGGCTGTGTCCCTCCCCCCTCACACCTGGCTGTGTCCCTCCCCCCTCACACCTGGCTGTGTCCCTCCCCCCTCACACCTGGCTGTGTCCCTCCCCCCTCACACCTGGCTGTGTCCCTCCCCCCTCACACCTGGCTGTGTCCCTCCCCCTCACACCTGGCTGTGTCCCTCCCCCCTCACACCTGGCTGTGTCCCTCCCCCCTCACTCCTGGCTGTGTCCCTCCCCCCCTCACACCTGGCTGTGTCCCTCCCCCCCTCACACCTGGCTGTGTCCCTCCCCCCCTCACTCCTGGCTGTGTCCCTCCCCCCTGGCTGTGTCCCTCCCCCCTCACACCTGGCTGTGTCCCTCCCCCCTCACTCCTGGCTGTGTCCCTCCCCCCTCACTCCTGGCTGTGTCCCTTCCCCCTCACTCCTGGCTGTGTCCCTCCCCCCCCCCTCACACCTGGCTGTGTCCCTCCCCCCCCTCACTCCTGGCTGTGTCCCTCCCCCCCTCACTCCTGGCTGTGTCCCTCCCCCCCCTCACACCTGGCTGTGTCCCTCCTCCCTCACTCCTGGCTGTGTCCCTCCCCCCTCACACCTGGCTGTGTCCCCTCCCCCCTCACACCTGGCTGTGTCCCTCCCCCCTCACTCCTGGCTGTGTCCCTCCCCCCTCACTCCTGGCTGTGTCCCTCCCCCCCCTCACACCTGGCTGTGTCCCTCCCCCCCTCACACCTGGCTGTGTCCCTCCCCCCCCTCACTCCTGGCTGTGTCCCTCCCCCCTCACTCCTGGCTGTGTCCCTCCCCCTCACTCCTGGCTGTGTCCCTCCCCCCCTCACTCCTGGCTGTGTCCCTCCCCCCCTCACTCCTGGCTGTGTCCCTCCCCCCCTCACTCCTGGCTGTGTCCCTCCCCCCTCACTCCTGGCTGTGTCCCTCCCCCCTCACTCCTGGCTGTGTCCCTCCCCCCCTCCCCCCTCACTCCTGGCTGTGTCCCTCCCCCCCTCACTCCTGGCTGTGTCCCTCCCCCCCTCACTCCTGGCTGTGTCCCTCCCCCCCTCACTCCTGGCTGTGTCCCTCCCCCCCTCACTCCTGGCTGTGTCCCTCCCCCCCTCACTCCTGGCTGTGTCCCTCCCCCCTCACTCCTGGCTGTGTCCCTCCCCCCCTCACTCCTGGCTGTGTCCCTCCCCCCCTCACTCCTGGCTGTGTCCCTCCCCCCCTCACTCCTGGCTGTGTCCCTCCCCCCCTCACTCCTGGCTGTGTCCCTCCCCCCCTCACTCCTGGCTGTGTCCCTCCCCCCCTCACTCCTGGCTGTGTCCCTCCCCCCCTCACTCCTGGCTGTGTCCCTCCCCCCCTCACTCCTGGCTGTGTCCCTCCCCCCCTCACTCCTGGCTGTGTCCCTCCCCCCCTCACTCCTGGCTCTGTCCCTCCCCCCCTCACTCCTGGCTCTGTCCCTCCCCCCTCACTCCTGGCTCTGTCCCTCCCCCCCTCACTCCTGGCTCTGTCCCTCCCCCCCTCACTCCTGGCTCTGTCCCTCCCCCCCTCACTCCTGGCTGTGTCCCTCCCCCCCTCACTCCTGGCTGTGTCCCTCCCCCTCACTCCTGGCTGTGTCCCTCCCCCCCCTCACACCTGCCTGTGTCCCTCCCCCCCCCCTCACACCTGGCTGTGTCCCTCCCCCCCCTCACTCCTGGCTGTGTCCCCCCCCTCACACCTGGCTGTGTCCCTCCCCCCTCACTCCTGGCTGTGTCCCCCCCTCACTCCTGGCTGTGTCCCCCCCCTCACTCCTGGCTGTGTCCCCCCCCCTCACCCCTGGCTGTGTCACCCCCCCCCTCACCCCTGGCTGTGTCACCCCCCCTCACCCCTGGCTGTGTCACCCCCCCCTCACCCCTGGCTGTGTCACCCCCCCCTCACCCCTGGCTGTGTCACCCCCCCCTCACCCCTGGCTGTGTCACCCCCCCTCACCCCTGGCTGTGTCACCCCCCCCTCACCCCTGGCTGTGTCACCCCCCCCTCACCCTGGCTGTGTCACCCCCCCTCTCACCCCTGGCTGTGTCACCCCCCCTCACCCCTGGCTGTCACCCCCCCCCTCACCCCTGGCTGTGTCACCCCCCCCCCTCACCCCTGGCTGTGTCACCCCCCTCACCCCTGGCTGTGTCACCCCCCTCACCCCTGGCTGTGTCACCCCCCCTCACCCCTGGCTGTGTCACCCCCCCTCACCCCTGGCTGTGTCACCCCCCCTCACCCCTGGCTGTGTCACCCCCCCTCACCCCTGGCTGTGTCACCCCCCCTCACCCCTGGCTGTGTCACCCCCCCTCACCCCTGGCTGTGTCACCCCCCCTCACCCCTGGCTGTGTCACCCCCCCTCACCCCTGGCTGTGTCACCCCCCCTCACCCCTGGCTGTGTCACCCCCCCTCACCCCTGGCTGTGTCACCCCCCCTCACCCCTGGCTGTGTCACCCCCCCTCACCCCTGGCTGTGTCACCCCCCCTCACCCCTGGCTGTGTCACCCCCCCTCACCCCTGGCTGTCAACCCCCCTCACTCCTGGCTGTGTCCCACCCCCCTCACCCCTGGCTGTGTCACCCCCCCCTCACCCCTGGCTGTGTCACCCCCCCCCCTCACCCCTGGCTGTGTCACCCCCCCCCCCTCACCCCTGGCTGTGTCACCCCCCTCACCCCTGGCTGTGTCACCCCCCACCCCCTGGCTGTGTCACCCCCCCTCACCCCTGGCTGTGTCACCCCCCCTCACCCCTGGCTGTGTCACCCCCCCTCACCCCTGGCTGTGTCCCCCCCCCTCACCCCTGGCTGTGTCACCCCCCCTCACCCCTGGCTGTGTCACCCCCCCTCACCCCTGGCTGTGTCACCCCCCCCTCACCCCTGGCGTGTGTCCCCCCCCCCTCACCCCTGGCTGTGTCACCCCCCCTCACCCCTGGCTGTGTCACCCCCCCTCACCCCTGGCTGTGTCACCCCCCCTCACCCCTGGCTGTGTCACCCCCTCACCCCTGGCTGTGTCACCCCCCTCACCCCTGGCTGTGTCACCCCCCCTCACCCCTGGCTGTGTCACCCCCCTCACCCCTGGCTGTGTCACCCCCCTCACCCCTGGCTGTGTCACCCCCCCTCACCCCTGGCTGTGTCACCCCCCCCCCCCTCACCCCTGGCTGTGTCACCCCCCCTCACCCCTGGCTGTGTCACCCCCCCCTCACCCCTGGCTGTCACCCCCCCTCACCCCTGGCTGTGTCACCCCCCCTCACCCCTGGCTGTGTCACCCCCCCTCACCCCTGGCTGTGTCACCCCCCCCCCTCACCCCTGGCTGTGTCACCCCCCCCCTCACCCCTGGCTGTCACCCCCCCCTCACCCCTGGCTGGGTCACCCCCCTCACCCCTGGCTGTGTCACCCCCCCTCACCCCTGGCTGTGTCCCCCCCCTCACCCCTGGCTGTGTCACCCCCCCCTCACCCCTGGCTGTGTCACCCCCCCTCACCCCTGGCTGTGTCACCCCCCCCCCCTCACCCCTGGCTGTGTCACCCCCCCCTCACCCCTGGCTGTGTCACCCCCCCTCACCCCTGGCTGTGTCACCCCCCCTCACCCCTGGCTGTGTCACCCCCCCCTCAACCCTGGCTGTGTCACCCCCCCTCAACCCTGGCTGTGTCACCCCCCCCTCACCCCTGGCTGTGTCACCCCCCCTCACCCCTGGCTGTGTCACCCCCCCTCACCCCTGGCTGTGTCACCCCCCCCTCACCCCTGGCTGTGTCACCCCCCCTCACCCCTGGCTGTGTCACCCCCCCTCACCCCTGGCTGTGTCACCCCCCCTCACCCCTGGCTGTGTCACCCCCCCTCACCCCTGGCTGTGTCACCCCCCCTCACCCCTGGCTGTGTCACCCCCCCCTCACCCCTGGCTGTGTCACCCCCCCTCACCCCTGGCTGTGTCACCCCCCCTCACCCCTGGCTGTGTCACCCCCCCTCACCCTGGCTGTGTCACCCCCCCTCACCCCTGGCTGTGTCACCCCCCCCTCACCCCTGGCTGTGTCACCCCCCCTCACCCCTGGCTGTGTCACCCCCCCTCACCCCTGGCTGTGTCACCCCCCCTCACCCCTGGCTGTGTCACCCCCCCTCACCCCTGGCTGTGTCACCCCCCCCTCACCCCTGGCTGTGTCACCCCCCCCCTCACCCCTGGCTGTGTCACCCCCCCCTCACCCCTGGCTGTGTCACCCCCCTCACCCCTGGCTGTGTCACCCCCCCTCACCCCTGGCTGTGTCACCCCCCCTCACCCCTGGCTGTGTCACCCCCCTCACCCCTGGCTGTGTCACCCCCCCTCACCCCTGGCTGTGTCACCCCCCCTCACCCCTGGCTGTGTCACCCCCCCTCACCCCTGGCTGTGTCACCCCCCCTCACCCCTGGCTGTGTCACCCCCCCTCACCCCTGGCTGTGTCACCCCCCCTCACCCCTGCTGTGTCACCCCCCCACCCCTGGCTGTGTCACCCCCCCTCACCCCTGGCTGTGTCACCCCCCCTCACCCCTGGCTGTGTCACCCCCCCCCCCTCACCCCTGGCTGTGTCACCCCCCCTCACCCCTGGCTGTGTCACCCCCCCCCTCACCCCTGGCTGTGTCACCCCCCCCTCACCCCTGGCTGTGTCACCCCCCCTCACCCCTGGCTGTGTCACCCCCCCTCACCCCTGGCTGTGTCCCCCCCCTCACCCCTGGCTGTGTCACCCCCCCTCACCCCTGGCTGTGTCACCCCCCCTCACCCCTGGCTGTGTCACCCCCCCCCTCACCCCTGGCTGTGTCACCCCCCCTCACCCCTGGCTGTGTCACCCCCCCTCACCCCTGGCTGTGTCACCCCCCCCTCACCCCTGGCTGTGTCACCCCCCCCTCACCCCTGGCTGTGTCACCCCCCCTCACCCCTGGCTGTGTCACCCCCCCTCACCCCTGGCTGTGTCACCCCCCCCTCACCCCTGGCTGTGTCACCCCCCCTCACCCCTGGCTGTGTCACCCCCCCCTCACCCCTGGCTGTGTCACCCCCCCCTCACCCCTGGCTGTGTCACCCCCCCCTCACCCCTGGCTGTGTCACCCCCCCTCACCCCTGGCTGTGTCACCCCCCCTCACCCCTGGCTGTGTCACCCCCCCTCACCCCTGGCTGTGTCACCCCCCCTCACCCCTGGCTGTGTCACCCCCCCTCACCCCTGGCTGTGTCACCCCCCCTCACCCCTGGCTGTGTCACCCCCCCTCACCCCTGGCTGTGTCACCCCCCCTCACCCCTGGCTGTGTCACCCCCCCTCACCCCTGGCTGTGTCACCCCCCCTCACCCCTGGCTGTGTCACCCCCCCTCACCCCTGGCTGTGTCACCCCCCCTCACCCCTGGCTGTGTCACCCCCCCTCACCCCTGGCTGTGTCACCCCCCCTCACCCCTGGCTGTGTCACCCCCCCTCACCCCTGGCTGTGTCACCCCCCCTCACCCCTGGCTGTGTCACCCCCCCTCACCCCTGGCTGTGTCACCCCCCCTCACCCCTGGCTGTGTCCCCCCCCCTCACCCCTCACCCCCCCCCTGGCTGTGTCACCCCCCCCCCTCACACCTGGCTGTGTCCCTCCCCCCCCTCACACCTGGCTGTGTCCCTCCCCCCCCCTCACCCCTGGCTGTGTCCCTCCCCCCCCCTCACACCTGGCTGTGTCCCTCCCCCCCTCACTCCTGGCTGTGTCCCCCCTCACACCTGGCTGTGTCCCTCCCCCTCACTCCTGGCTGTGTCCCCCCCCTCACTCCTGGCTGTGTCCCCCCCCTCACCCCTGGCTGTGTCCCCCCCCCCTCACCCCTGGCTGTGTCCCCCCCCCTCACCCCTGGCTGTGTCCCCCCCCCCTCACCCCTGGCTGTGTCACCCCCCCCCCTCACCCCTGGCTGTGTCACCCCCCCTCACCCCTGGCTGTGTCACCCCCCCCTCACCCCTGGCTGTGTCACCCCCCCCTCACCCCTGGCTGTGTCACCCCCCCCTCACCCCTGGCTGTGCACCCTCACCCCTGGCTGTGTCACCCCCCCTCACCCCTGGCTGTGTCACCCCCCCCTCACCCCTGGCTGTGTCACCCCCCCCCCTCACCCTGGCTGTGTCACCCCCCCTCACCCCTGGCTGTGTCACCCCCCCTCACCCCTGGCTGTGTCACCCCCCCCTCACTCCTGGCTGTGTCCCTCCCCCCCCTCACACCTGGCTGTGTCCCTCCCCCCTCACTCCTGGCTGTGTCCCTCCCCCCCTCACACCTGGCTCTGTCCCTCCCCCCTCACTCCTGGCTGTGTCCCTCCCCCCCTCACTCCTGGCTGTGTCCCTCCCCCCCTCACTCCTGGCTGTGTCCCTCCCCCCCTCACTCCTGGCTGTGTCCCTCCCCCCCTCACTCCTGGCTGTGTCCCTCCCCCCCTCACTCCTGGCTGTG
The DNA here is from genome assembly GCF_020424385.1 of Procambarus clarkii. Taxonomy (NCBI): domain Eukaryota; kingdom Metazoa; phylum Arthropoda; class Malacostraca; order Decapoda; family Cambaridae; genus Procambarus; species Procambarus clarkii. Next base: position 51,672 of record NW_025561070.1, on the reverse strand, counting down.
TCCCTCCCCCCCTCACTCCTGGCTGTGTCCCTCCCCCCCTCACTCCTGGCTGTGTCCCTCCCCCTCACTCCTGGCTGTGTCCCTCCCCCCTCACTCCTGGCTGTGTCCCTCCCCCCCCTCACACCTGGCTGTGTCCCTCCCCCCCCTCACACCTGGCTGTGTCCCTCCCCCCCCCCTCACACCTGGCTGTGTCCCTCCCCCCCCTCACACCTGGCTGTGTCCCTCCCCCCCCTCACACCTGGCTGTGTCCCTCCCCCCCCTCACTCCTGGCTGTGTCCCCCCTCACACCTGGCTGTGTCCCTCCCCCTCACTCCTGGCTGTGTCCCCCCCCTCACTCCTGGCTGTGTCCCCCCCTCACCCCTGGCTGTGTCCCCCCCCCTCACCCCTGGCTGTGTCCCCCCCCCTCACCCCTGGCTGTGTCCCCCCCCCCTCACCCCTGGCTGTGTCCCCCCCCCCCTCACCCCTGGCTGTGTCCCCCCCCCCTCACCCCTGGCTGTGTCCCCCCCCCCCTCACCCCTGGCTGTGTCACCCCCCCCCCTCACCCCTGGCTGTGTCACCCCCCCCCCTCACCCCTGGCTGTGTCACCCCCCCCTCACCCCTGGCTGTGTCACCCCCCCCTCACCCCTGGCTGTGTCACCCCCCCCCTCACCCCTGGCTGTGTCACCCCCCCCCACCCCCTGGCTGTGTCACCCCCCCCCCCTCACCCCTGGCTGTGTCACCCCCCCCGTCACCCCTGGCTGTGTCACCCCCCCCGTCACCCCTGGCTGTGTCACCCCCCCCACCCCTGTCACCCCTGGCTGTGTCACCCCCCCCCCTCACCCCTGGCTGTGTCACCCCCCCCCTCACCCCTGGCTGTGTCACCCCCCCCTCACCCCTGGCTGTGTCACCCCCCCCCTCACCCCTGGCTGTGTCACCCCCCCCTCACCCCTGGCTGTGTCACCCCCCCCCCTCACCCCTGGCTGTGTCACCCCCCCCTCACCCCTGGCTGTGTCACCCCCCCCTCACCCCTGGCTGTGTCACCCCCCCCTCACCCCTAGCTGTGTCACCCCCCCTCACCCCTGGCTGTGTCACCCCCCCCCTCACCCCTGGCTGTGTCACCCCCCCCCCCTCACCCCTGGCTGTGTCACCCCCCCTCACCCCTGGCTGTGTCACCCCCCCCTCACCCCTGGCTGTGTCACCCCCCCTCACCCCTGGCTGTGTCACCCCCCCCACCCCTTGCTGTGTCACCCCCCCTCACCCCTGGCTGTGTCACCCCCCCCCCCTCACCCCTGGCCTCAGCCACAACACCTGTATACCGTGACGCTGTACTAGTAGTATGGTAGTGGGCGTGGAGAGAGGTTGAGTGATGGTTGTGTTCCGTGTTGTTCTTGTGACTGACACACTGTCAGGTACTTGTCGTGTTTGTTTACCTGGTGTGTGTGTGTGTGTGTGTGTGTGTGTGTGTGTGTGTGTGTGTGTGTGTGTGTGTTCACAATGATGGATTACATGTCCCGGTAATGACCAGGATTGTCATCATATTAATGGTAGTCATGCTAATGCTAATTACCATTATTTGTGCAGTATTGACATATTATTAGTCAGCATTTACATATAATTTAACATTCCAAGATGGATGTCCTGAAACATTTGTGTTAATGTTTGTATTAGTTTGTACCAGTAATTATTTCCTGCCTTCATATACGCCGCCATTTTCTATGGATTAGTGACCCGAATGACTAGGGAGCCGGTCGGCCGAGCGGACAGCACGCTGGACTTGTGATCCTGTGGTCCTGGGTTCGATCCCGGGCGCCGGCGAGAAACAAAGGGCAGAGTTTCTTTCACCCAATACCCTGTTACCTAGCAGTAAATAGGTACCTGGGTCAGCTGTCACGGGCTGCTTCCTGGGGGTGGAGGTCTGGTCGAGGACCGGGCCGCGGGGACACTAAAAGCCCCGAAATCATCTCAAGATAATCTCAAGATGATGGTACAGGAAAGTGGCATACTGTGTAATCGTTTGTAATCGTCTTTGCACTCAGCATTAGATTAACTTTTTGCACCTGGGGCTAATGCATGGGCATTTTGTCTTCAGAAATTCAGTTGGGTAAAAATGACGTCAGAAATTACTTATGTGTGTAATCGCTCTCAATTAGTGCTTGGGGAGAGCACCAGCTGCCCTCCTTCGCTCGGCTTCATTTCCTGATTCAAGTCTCATTTCCGGCCGCCACTCACATTTAAAATCATTAGGTTGGGTAATTAGAGGGTGCTCCTCGCACCAATCACGTCAAGCTTCGTCCATAGTCCCATCGGACGTCCTACGGCTGGGGACCTTCCCCACCAGTCAGGGGGGGGCCAACATGGCGCCCACCACCCATGTTGCTGGGGACCTTCCCTACCAGTCAGGGGGGGGCCAACATGGCGCCCACCACCCATGTTGCTGGGTACCTTCCCTACCAGTCAGGGGGGGCCAACATGGCGCCCAACACCCATGTTGCTGGGGACCTTCCCTACCAGTCAGGGGGGGCCAACATGGCGCCCACCACCCATGTTGCTGGGGACCTTCCCTTCCCCACCAGTCAGGGGGGCCAACATGGCGCCCACCACCCATGTTGCTGGGGACCTTCCCTACCAGTCAGGGGGGGCCAACATGGCGCCCACCACCCATGTTGCTGGGGACCTTCCCCACCAGTCAGGGGGGCCAACATGGCGCCCACCACCCATGTTGCTGGGGACCTTCCCCACCAGTCAGGGGGGGGCCAACATGGCGCCCACCACCCATGTTGCTGGGGACCTTCCCCACCAGTCAGGGGGGGCCAACATGGCGCCCACCACCCATGTTGCTGGGGACCTTCCCCACCAGTCAGGGGGGCCAACATGGCGCCCACCACCCATGTTGCTGGGGACCTTCCCTACCAGTCAGGGGGGGCCAACATGGCGCCCACCACCCATGTTGCTGGGGACCTTCCCCACCAGTCAGGGGGGCCAACATGGCGCCCACCACCCATGTTGCTGGGGACCTTCCCTACCAGTCAGGGGGGGCCAACATGGCGCCCACCACCCATGTTGCTGGGGACCTTCCCTACCAGTCAGGGGGGGGGGTGGCCAACATGGCGCCCACCACCCATGTTGCTGGGGACCTTCCCCACCAGTCAGGGGGGCCAACATGGCGCCCACCACCCATGTTGCTGGGGACCTTCCCCACCAGTCAGGGGGGGGGGGTGGCGCCCACCACCCATGTTGCTGGGGACCTTCCCCACCAGTCAGGGGGGGGCCATGGCGCCCACCACCCATGTTGCTGGGGACCTTCCCCACTAGTCAGGGGGGGGGGGGGGTGGCCAACATGGCGCCCACCACCCATGTTGCTGGGGACCTTCCCCACCAGTCAGGGGGGCCCAACATGGCGCCCACCACCCATGTTGCTGGGGACCTTCCCCACCAGTCAGGGGGGCCAACATGGCGCCCACCACCCATGTTGCTGGGGACCTTCCCTACCAGTCAGGGGGGGCAACATGGCGCCCACCACCCATGTTGCTGGGGACCTTCCCCACCAGTCAGGGGGGGCCAACATGGCGCCCACCACCCATGTTGCTGGGGACCTTCCCTACCAGTCAGGGGGGGCCAACATGGCGCCCACCACCCATGTTGCTGGGGACCTTCCCCACCAGTCAGGGGGGGCCAACATGGCGCCCACCACCCATGTTGCTGGGGACCTTCCCTACCAGTCAGGGGGGCCCAACATGGCGCCCACCACCCATGTTGCTGGGGACCTTCCCCACCAGTCAGGGGGGGCCAACATGGCGCCCACCACCCATGTTGCTGGGGACCTTCCCCACCAGTCAGGGGGGGCCAACATGGCGCCCACCACCCATGTTGCTGGGGACCTTCCCTACCAGTCAGGGGGGCCAACATGGCGCCCACCACCCATGTTGCTGGGGACCTTCCCCACCAGTCAGGGGGGGGGGGCCAACATGGCGCCCACCACCCATGTTGCTGGGGACCTTCCCCACCAGTCAGGGGGGGGCCAACATGGCGCCCACCACCCATGTTGCTGGGGACCTTCCCCACCAGTCAGGGGGGGCCAACATGGCGCCCACCACCCATGTTGCTGGGGACCTTCCCCACCAGTCAGGGGGGGCCAACATGGCGCCCACCACCCATGTTGCTGGGGACCTTCCCCACCAGTCAGGGGGGGCCAACATGGCGCCCACCACCCATGTTGCTGGGGACCTTCCCCACCAGTCAGGGGGGGCCAACATGGCGCCCACCACCCATGTTGCTGGGGACCTTCCCTACCAGTCAGGGGGGGGCCAACATGGCGCCCACCACCCATGTTGCTGGGGACCTTCCCCACCAGTCAGGGGGGGGGCCAACATGGCGCCCACCACCCATGTTGCTGGGGACCTTCCCTACCAGTCAGGGGGGGCCAACATGGCCAAACATGGCGCCCACCACCCATGTTGCTGGGGACCTTCCCTACCAGTCAGGGGGGGCCAACATGGCGCCCACCACCCATGTTGCTGGGGACCTTCCCTACCAGTCAGGGGGGGGGCAACATGGCGCCCACCACCCATGTTGCTGGGGACCTTCCCCACCAGTCAGGGGGGGGGCAACATGGCGCCCACCACCCATGTTGCTGGGGACCTTCCCTACCAGTCAGGGGGGGGGGCCAACATGGCGCCCACCACCCATGTTGCTGGGGACCTTCCCTACCAGTCAGGGGGGGCCAACATGGCGCCCACCACCCATGTTGCTGGGGACCTTCCCTACCAGTCAGGGGGGGGCCAACATGGCGCCCACCACCCATGTTGCTGGGGACCTTCCCCACCAGTCAGGGGGGGCCAACATGGCGCCCACCACCCATGTTGCTGGGGACCTTCCCCACCAGTCAGGGGGGGCCAACATGGCGCCCACCACCCATGTTGCTGGGGACCTTCCCCACCAGTCAGGGGGGGCCAACATGGCGCCCACCACCCATGTTGCTGGGGACCTTCCCCACCAGTCAGGGGGGGTGGCCAACATGGCGCCCACCACCCATGTTGCTGGGGACCTTCCCCACTAGTCAGGGGGGGGGCCAACATGGCGCCCACCACCCATGTTGCTGGGGACCTTCCCCACCAGTCAGGGGGGCCAACATGGCGCCCACCACCCATGTTGCTGGGGACCTTCCCTACCAGTCAGGGGGGCCAACATGGCGCCCACCACCCATGTTGCTGGGGACCTTCCCCACCAGTCAGGGGGGGGCCAACATGGCGCCCACCACCCATGTTGCTGGGGACCTTCCCTACCAGTCAGGGGGGCCAACATGGCGCCCACCACCCATGTTGCTGGGGACCTTCCCTACCAGTCAGGGGGGCCAACATGGCGCCCACCACCCATGTTGCTGGGGACCTTCCCTACCAGTCAGGGGGGGGGCAACATGGCGCCCACCACCCATGTTGCTGGGGACCTTCCCTACCAGTCAGGGGGGGGGGGCAACATGGCGCCCACCACCCATGTTGCTGGGGACCTTCCCTACCAGTCAGGGGGGGGCAACATGGCGCCCACCACCCATGTTGCTGGGGACCTTCCCCACCAGTCAGGGGGGGGGGGCCAACATGGCGCCCACCACCCATGTTGCTGGGGACCTTCCCCACCAGTCAGGGTGGGGGGCAACATGGCGCCCACCACCCATGTTGCTGGGGACCTTCCCTACCAGTCAGGGGGGCCAACATGGCGCCCACCACCCATGTTGCTGGGGACCTTCCCTACCAGTCAGGGGGGGGCCAACATGGCGCCCACCACCCATGTTGCTGGGGACCTTCCCTACCAGTCAGGGGGGGCCAACATGGCGCCCACCACCCATGTTGCTGGGGACCTTCCCTACCAGTCAGGGGGGCCAACATGGCGCCCACCACCCATGTTGCTGGGGACCTTCCCTACCAGTCAGGGGGGGGGGCCAACATGGCGCCCACCACCCATGTTGCTGGGGACCTTCCCTACCAGTCAGGGGGGGCCAACATGGCGCCCACCACCCATGTTGCTGGGGACCTTCCCTACCAGTCAGGGGGGGCCAACATGGCGCCCACCACCCATGTTGCTGGGGACCTTCCCTACCAGTCAGGGGGGGCCAACATGGCGCCCACCACCCATGTTGCTGGGGACCTTCCCTACCAGTCAGGGGGGGGCCAACATGGCCAACATGGCGCCCACCACCCATGTTGCTGGGGACCTTCCCCACCAGTCCAGGGGGGGGGGCCAACATGGCGCCCACCACCCATGTTGCTGGGGACCTTCCCCACCAGTCAGGGGGGGGGCAACATGGCGCCCACCACCCATGTTGCTGGGGACCTTCCCCACCAGTCAGGGGGGGGGCCAACATGGCGCCCACCACCCATGTTGCTGGGGACCTTCCCCACCAGTCAGGGGGGGTGGCCAACATGGCGCCCACCACCCATGTTGCTGGGGGACCTTCCCGACTAGTCAGGGGGGGAGGCCAACATGGCGCCCACCACCCATGTTGCTGGGGGACCTTCCCTACCAGTCAGGGGGGGGCCAACATGGCGCCCCACCACCCATGCTGGGGACCTTCCCCACCAGTCAGGGGGGCCAACATGTGTTGCTGGGGACCTTCCCTACCAGTCAGGGGGGGGGGGCCAACATGGCGCCCACCACCCATGTTGCTGGGGACCTTCCCTACCAGTCAGGGGGGGCCAACATGGCGCCCACCACCCATGTTGCTGGGGACCTTCCCTACCAGTCAGGGGGGGGCCAACATGGCGCCCACCACCCATGTTGCTGGGGACCTTCCCTACCAGTCAGGGGGGGGGCAACATGGCGCCCACCACCCATGTTGCTGGGAACCTTCCCTACCAGTCAGGGGGGGGGCCAACATGGCGCCCACCACCCATGTTGCTGGGGACCTTCCCTACCAGTCAGGGGGGGGGCAACATGGCGCCCACCACCCATGTTGCTGGGGACCTTCCCTACCAGTCAGGAAGGGGGGGCAATATGACGCCCACCAACACAGGCAGGAGTGAAAGGGAAGGTACTCCATGGGATAAAGGAGTACTTAAACAACATAAGACAGCGAGTCACTATGAGACAAAGCCTGGCCTCGGGCCGGGCCAGGCTTGGGGGAGTAGAACAACTCCCAGAACCCCCTCAAGCAGGTATCGAGCAAGCATGGGCGAGGTCTCGGATTGGCGAAGTGTCACCAGTGGAGTCACACAGGCTTCAGTCCTTGGACCTGTACCTATGAAGAGCAGAGGTGCCATAGGCACAATCAGAGAACACTGTATAAACATCAGAGGTCCGCGGTTGTTCAACGTCCTTCCAGCAAGCATAAGAAATATTGCCGGAACAACCGTGGACATTTTCAAGAGGAAACTAGATTTATTCCTCCAAGGAGTGCCGGACCAACCTGGCTGAGGTGGGTATGTGGGCCTGCGGGCCGCTCCAAGCAACAGCCTGGTGGACCAAACTCTCACAAGTCGAGCCTGGCCTCGGGCCGGGCTTGGGGAGTAGAACTGCTCCCAGAACCCCATCAACCAGGTAATCAACCAGGTATATTTCTGATACATGTAAATGATCTCCCAGAGTGAATAGACTCGTTCCTCTCAATGTTTGCTTATGATGCAACAATTATGAGGAAGATTAAGACAGAGGAAGATAGTACGAGGCTACAAGATGACCTAGACAAACCGAATGAATGGTCCAACAAATGGCTACTACAGTTCAACCCGAGTAAATGTAAGGTAATGAAACTAGGCAGTGGAAACAGGAGGCCAGAAACAGGATACTGAATGAGTGATGAAGTCCTTCGTGAAATGGACAGAGAGAAAGATCTAGGCAGTTGATATCACGCCAAACCTGTCTCCTGAAGCCCACATAAAGAGAATAACATCGGCGTCGTATGCAAGGCTGGCTAACATCAGAACTGCCTAACTGCCTATGCCAGCACTGTGGAAAATGCCTGACAGACCACTGGAACATTATCTTACACAGTGCAGAATTACAAACCCATTAAGATTTCAACTTAGATTCAACAGAGCAAAAGAAGTTGTTAAACACATGGGACAAAATCTTACTGAAGCGTCCATACGAGTCATAAATACTCATACTCCGCCCAAGTAAAACAGAAACAAGCAACACTTCGTGGGCCAGCCAGAGGCTTAGGGCCCGCGCAGGAATATCCCTACAAAAAAAAAATCAGAACCGCCTTCAGGAACCTGGTTGATACCTGGTTGATGGGGTTCTGGGAGTTCTTCTACTCCCCAAGCCCGGCCCGAGGCCAGGCTTGACTTGTGAGAGTTTGGTCCACCAGGCTGTTGCTTGGAGCGGCCCGCAGGGCCACATACCCACCACAGCCCGGTTGGTCCGGCACTCCTTGGAGGAATAAATCTAGTTTCCTCTTGAAAATGTCCAACCTGTGTAAGGAATCATTCAGAACCTTGTATACCACACATGTAAGACCAATCCTGAAGTATGTAGCCCCAGCATGGAGCCCGTACCTTGAAAAGCACAGGACTAAGCTGAAAAACGTTCAAAAGTATGTCACTAAGCTAATCCCAAAACTAAGAGGCATGAGTTACGAGGAAAGGGTGCGTGAAATGCACCTAGCATCGCTGGAAGATAGGAGAGGTCGGGGAGACATGATCACTACCTACAAAATTCTATGAGGAATCGACAGGGTGTAGATAAAGATAAATAGTTTAACACGGGTGGTACACGAACAAGGAGACACAGGTGGGAACTGAGTACCCAGATGAGCCACAGGGACGTTAGAAAGAACTTTTTCAGTGTCTGAGTAGTTAACAGATGGAATGCATTAGGCAGTGATATTTTGGATCCTGATTCCATACACACCAGTTGATTGACAGTTGAGAGGCGGGACCAAAGAGCCAGAGCTCAACCCCGCAAGCACAACTAGGTGAGTACAAGTATGTGAGTACATGTGGCTGCGGCCCTCGACCCTCTGGCTGCTTCAGCCGCACCTTCACCTCCCCACTAAATCCATAAGCGGGGATATTCTGTACATCAGAGGCCCGAGACTGTTCAACACGCTTCCACTACACATAAGGGGCATAACTGGCCGACCCCTCACAGTGCTCAAGAGAGAACTATCAACATCAGAGGTCCCGAGACTGTTCAACACGCTTCCACTACACATAAGGGACATAACTGGCCGACCCCTCACAGTGTTCAAGAGAACTATCAACATCAGAGGCCCGAGACTGTTCAACACGCTTCCACTACACATAAGGGACATAACTGGCCGACCCCTCACAGTGTTCAAGAGAACTATCAACATCAGAGGCCCGAGACTGTTCAACACGCTTCCACTACACATAAGGGACATAACTGGCCGACCCCTCACAGTGTTCAAGAGAGAACTATCAACATCAGAGGCCCGAGACTGTTCAACACGCTTCTACCGACCCCTCACAGTGTTCAAGAGAGAACTATCAACATCAGAGGCCCGAGACTGTTCAACACGCTTCCACTACACATAAGGGACATAACTGGCCGACCCCTCACAGTGTTCAAGAGAGAACTATCACATCAGAGGCCCGAGACTGTTCAACACGCTTCCACTACACCTAAGGGACATAACTGGCCGACCCCTCACAGTGTTCAAGAGAGAACTCTCAACATCAGAGGCCCGAGACTGTTCAACACGCTTCCAGTACACCTAAGGGACATAACTGGCCGACCCCTCACAGTGTTCAAGAGAGAACTATCAACATCAGAGGCCCGAGACTGTTCAACACGCTTCCACTACACATAAGGGACATAACTGGCCGACCCCTCACAGTGTTCAAGAGAGAACTATCAACATCAGAGGCCCGAGACTGTTCAACACGCTTCCGCTACACATAAGGGGCATAACTGGCCGACCCCTCACAGTGTTCAAGAGAGAACTGGATAAGCACCTCCAAAGGATACCTGATCAACCAGGCTGTGATTCATAAGTCAGGCTGCGAGCAGCCGCGTCCAACAGCCTGGTTGATCAGTCCAGCAACCAGGAGGCCTGGTCGAGAACCGGGCCGCGGGGACGCTAAGCCCCGAAATCATCGCAACATAACCGCAAGATAGGTACGATGCCGGTTGGCCTGGGAGCCATCCGGCCGAGCGGACAGCACGCTGTACACGTGATCCTGTGGTCCTGGGTTCGATCCCGGGCGCCGGCGAAAAACAATGGGCAGAGTTTCTTTCACCCTATGCCCCTGTTACCTAGCAGTAAAATAGGTACCTGGGTGTTAGTCAGCTGTCACGGGCTGCTTCCTGGGGGTGGAGGCCTGGTCTAGGACCGGGCCACGGGGACACTAAAGCCCCGAAATCAACTCAAGATAACCTCAAGATAAGGTTATCAAACAGAATGCAAAGAGTGACGGTCAATAAAATAAGATCAAGCCCAAGTGCAGTGAAAAGTTCTATACCCCCAGGGCACAGTTCTTGCACCGCTGCTATTTCTCATTGTTATCTCGGATCTCGACAAAAACTCTAGTCATAATTTTGTGTCATCCTTTGTTGCTGATACAAAAATCAGCATGAAAATTTCCTCTACTGAAGACTGAAAACTGAAGGCTGAAAACTGAAGGCTGAAAACTGAAGGCATATATTAATAATGTCTTCGACTGTTCGACTGGGCAACTGAAAATAACATGATGTTTAACGACGACAAGTTCCAGGTACTTAGGTATGGTGGAAACGAGGAACTTAAACGAAACACAGGGTACAGGACACAGACACAATTACAGAAGGAAAGCAACATGTAAAAGATCTGGGAATTATGATATCTGACAACGTGACATTTAGTGAACATAACCGAGCAAATATAGCGGCGTCCAGGAAAATGATAGGATGGATTATTATAACGTTCAAATCCAGAGATCCTGCAATAATGCTAATACTATTTAAATCACTGGTGCTGTTCCGTCATGAGTATTGCTTGGTACTCAGTTCCTCTTTCAGAGCAGAAGATATCTTTGAATTAAAGGGAATACTTGAGCTTTGATGTCCAAGGGGTTTAGAAAGGATCTGTCTTGAGGCATACTAAAAACATCAGAGATAGCACCACTCCATAAAGGAGGAAATAAGGCAGAGGCAAAAAATTACAGACCGATAGCACTAACATCGCACATCATAAAATTTTTTGAGAGTGCTAAGAAGTAAGATCACAAAATACATGGAATCACAGCATCTCCATAACCCCAGGCAACATGGTTTCAGAACAGGCGCTCTTGCCTGTCGCAGTTGCTGGACCACTATGATATGGCATTAGATGCTATGGAAGACAAACAAAACGCTGATGTAATTTACACAGATTTCGCAAAAGCTTTTGATAAATGTGACCATGGTGTTATTGCACATAAAATGCATTCAAAAGGAATTACCTGAAAATAGGCAGATGGATCTACAATTTCCTGACTAACAGAACCCAATGTGTAATAGTCAACAAAATAAAATCCAGCCCATCAACCGTGAAGAGCTCAGTCCCCCAGGGTACTGTGCTTGCTCCAGTACTTTTTCTCATCCTCATATCGGACATAGACAAGAACACAACCTATAGCACTGTATCATCCTTTGCAGATGACACTAGGATTTTCATGAGGGTTGGCAACATAGAGGACACGGCAAACCTCCAATTAGATGTAGATCAGGTCTTTCTATGGGCTACAGAAAATAATATGGTATTCAACGAGGATAAGTTTCAGCTCATGCGCTACGGAAAAATTGAAAACATAAAAACAGAAACCACGTACAAAACTCAGGCAAATCATAACATAGAACGAAAAGGCAATGTAAAGGACCTGGGTGTACTCATGTCGGAAGACCTTACCTTTAAAGAACACAATAAAGTATCCGTCACAACTGCAAGAAAAGTGACAGGTTGGATAACAAGAACTTTTCACACTAGAGATGCTATACCGATGATGATACTTTTCAAAACGCTTGTGCTCTCTAGAGTGGAGTACTGCTGCACAATGACAGCCCCTTTCAAAGCTAGAGAAATTGCTGACCTGGAGAGCGTGCAGAGATCCTTTACTGCTAGAATCCACTCAGTAAAACATCTAAACTATTGGGACGACTAAAGAGCCTAAATTTGTACTCCCTTGAGCGCAGGCGGGAGAGATACATAATAATTTACACGTGGAAAATAATTGAGGGGCTGGTCCCAAACCTGCACACAGAAATAACATCACATGAGACCAGAAGACATGGCAGGATGTGCAGAATACCCCCGTTGAAAAGCAGAGGTGCAACAGGTACTCTGAGAGAGAACTATTAACATCAGAGGCCCGAGACTGTTGAACACGCTTCCACTACACATAAGGGCATAACTGGCAAACCCCTCACAGTGTTCAAGAGAGAACTGGATAAGCACCTCCAAAGGATACCTGATCAACCAGGCTGTGACTCATACGTCAGACTGCGAGCAGCCGCGTCTAACAGCCTGGTTGATCAGTCCAGCAACCAGGAGGCCTGGTCGACGACCGGGCCGCGGGGACACTAAGCCCCGGAAGCACCTCAAGGTAACCTCAAGGTAAAGCTCCTAGCTGGCCCGTGCCCAGCCTGCGGTGGCTCCTAGCTCTTTACCTGCCCTCAGCCTCCCACCGATTGGATTTTATGCAGTAGTTTCGCCACAACACTAAATCAAGAGCTATAATTAATTCTGAGGGACGATGAGGTTTCTTATATTTTATTCATTAGCCATCCGGCGGGATGTGATGAGGTGGTGGTGACGAAATGGTCCTGTTGCAACGGCCCCCCCCCTCTCCGTCACCCCCCCCTCTCCGTCAACCCCCCCCTCTCCGTCAACCCCCCCCTCTCCGTTAACCCCCCCCCCCCCCTCTCTCCGTTACCCCCCCCTCTCCGTTAACCCCCCCCCCCCTCTTCTCCGTCAACCCCCCCCCCTCTCCGTCGTTAACCCCCCCCTCCGTCAACCCCCCCTCTCCGTCAACCCCCCCCTCTCGTCACCCCCCCCCTCTCCGTCAACCCCCCCCCTCTCCGTCAACCCCCCCCTCTCCGTCAACCCCCCCCCTCTCCGTCAACCCCCCCCCTCTCCGTCTCTCCGTCAACCCCCCCCTCTCCGTCAACCCCCCCCTCTCCGTCAACCCCCCCCCCCTCTCCGTCAACCCCCCCTCTCCGTCAACCCCCCCCTCTCCGTCAACCCCCCCCTCTCCGTCAACCCCCCCTCTCCGTCAACCCCCCCCTCTCCGTCAACCCCCCCCTCTCCGTCAACCCCCCCCCCTCTCCGTCAACCCCCCCCCTCTCCGTCAACCCCCCCCCTCCGTCAACCCCCCCCTCTCCGTCAACCCCCCCCTCCCGTCAACCCCCCCTCTCCGTCAACCCCCCCCCTCCGTCAACCCCCCCCTCCGTCAACCCCCCCCCCTCCGTCAACCCCCCCCTCTCCGTCAACCCCCCCCTCTCCGTCAACCCCCCCCTCTCCGTCAACCCCCCCCCCTCCCGTCAACCCCCCCCCTCCGTCAACCCCCCCCGTCAACCCCCCCCCAACCCCCCCCCCGTCAACCCCCCCCCCGTCAACCCCCCCCCCCGTCAACCCCCCCCCCTCCGTCAACCCCCCCCCCCGTCAACCCCCCCCTCCCGTCAACCCCCCCCGTCAACCCCCCCCGTCACCCCCCCCCGTCAACCCCCCCCCTCCGTCAACCCCCCCCCCTCCGTCAACCCCCCCCGTCAACCCCCCCCCTCTTCCGTCAACCCCCCCGTCACCCCCCCCGTCAACCCCCCCCCTCCGTCAACCCCCCTCCGTCAACCCCCCCCCCTCCGTCAACCCCCCCCCTCTCCGTCAACCCCCCCCCTCCGTCAACCCCCCCCCTCCGTCAACCCCCCCCCTCCGTCAACCCCCCCCTCTCCGTCAACCCCCCCCCGTCAACCCCCCCCTCTCCGTCAACCCCCCCCTCTCCGTCAACCCCCCCCTCCCGTCAACCCCCCCCTCTCCGTCAACCCCCCCCCTCTCCGTCAACCCCCCCCCTCCGTCAACCCCCCCCTCTCCGTCAACCCCCCCCCTCCGTCAACCCCCCCCCTCCGTCAACCCCCCCCCTCCGTCAACCCCCCCCCCTCCGTCAACCCCCCCCCCTCCGTCAACCCCCCCCCCTCCGTCAACCCCCCCCCTCCGTCAACCCCCCCCCCCTCCGTCAACCCCCCCCCTCCGTCAACCCCCCCCCTCCGTCAACCCCCCCCCCGTCCGTCAACCCCCCCCCCCTCGTCAACCCCCCCCCCTCCGTCAACCCCCCCCCCTCCGTCAACCCCCCCCCTCCGTCAACCCCCCCCCCCTCCGTCAACCCCCCCCCCCGTCAACCCCCCCCTCCTCAACCCCCCCCCCTCCGTCAACCCCCCCCCCCCGTCAACCCCCCCCCTCCGTCAACCCCCCCCCCCCTCCGTCAACCCCCCCCCTCCGTCAACCCCCCCCCCTCCGTCAACCCCCCCCTCTCCGTCAACCCCCCCCCCCTCCGTCAACCCCCCCCCTCCGTCAACCCCCCCCCCTCCGTCAACCCCCCCCCCCTCCGTCAACCCCCCCCCTCCGTCAACCCCCCCCCCCTCCGTCAACCCCCCCCTCCGTCAACCCCCCCCCCTCCGTCAACCCCCCCCCCTCCGTCAACCCCCCCCCCCTCCGTCAACCCCCCCCCCTCCGTCAACCCCCCCCCTCCGTCAACCCCCCCCCCTCCGTCAACCCCCCCCTCCGTCAACCCCCCCCCCTCCGTCAACCCCCCCCCCCCTCCGTCAACCCCCCCCCCCCGTCAACCCCCCCCCCCGTCAACCCCCCCCCTCTCCGTCAACCCCCCCCCCTCCGTCAACCCCCCCCCCCCTCCGTCAACCCCCCCCCCCCCTCCGTCAACCCCCCCCCCCCTCCGTCAACCCCCCCCCCCCCCCCTCCTCCGTCAACCCCCCCCCCCTCCGTCAACCCCCCCCTCCGTCAACCCCCCCCCCCCGTCAACCCCCGTCAACCCCCCCCCTCCGTCAACGTCCCCCCCCCCCCCTCCGTCAACCCCCCCCCCTCCGTCAACCCCCCCCCCTCCGTCAACCCCCCCCCCTCCGTCAACCCCCCCTCTCCGTCAACCCCCCCCCCTCCGTCAACCCCCCCCCCCGTCAACCCCCCCCCCCGTCAACCCCCCCCCCTCCGTCAACCCCCCCCCCCCCCCCTCCGTCAACCCCCCCCCCCCGTCAACCCCCCCCCTCCGTCAACCCCCCCCCCGTCAACCCCCCCCCGTCAACCCCCCCCGTCAACCCCCCCCGTCAACCCCCCCCCCCGTCAACCCCCCCCGTCAACCCCCCCCTCCGTCAACCCCCCCCCCCTCCGTCAACCCCCCCCTCCGTCAACCCCCCCCTCCGTCAACCCCCCCCGTCAACCCCCCCCGTCAACCCCCCCCCCTCCGTCAACCCCCCCCCCTCCGTCAACCCCCCCCCCCTCCGTCAACCCCCCCCCCCTCCGTCAACCCCCCCCCCTCCGTCAACCCCCCCCCCCCCCTCCGTCAACCCCCCCCCCCTCCGTCAACCCCCCCCCCCCTCTCCGTCAACCCCCCCCCCTCCGTCAACCCCCCCCCCCCCTCCGTCAACCCCCCCCTCCGTCAACCCCCCCCTCTCTCGTCAACCCCCCCCTCTCCGTCAACCCCCCCCTCTCCGTCAACCCCCCCCTCTCCGTCAACCCCCCCCTCTCCGTCAACCCCCCCCCCTCCGTCAACCCCCCCCTCTCCGTCAACCCCCCCCTCTCCGTCAACCCCCCTCTCCGTCAACCCCCCCCCCTCCGTCAACCCCCCCCCTCCGTCAACCCCCCCCCCCTCCGTCAACCCCCCCCCCCCTCCGTCAACCCCCCCCCCTCCGTCAACCCCCCCCCCCCCCCCCGTCAACCCCCCCCCCCCCCTCCGTCAACCCCCCCCCTCCGTCAACCCCCCCCCCCCCCCTCCGTCACCCCCCCCCCCCCTCCGTCACCCCCCCCCTCCGTCTCCCCCCAACCCCCCCCCCTCTCCGTCAACCCCCCCCTCTCCGTCAACCCCCCCCTCTCCGTCACCCCCCCCCTCTCCGCAACCCCCCCCCTCTCCGTCAACCCCCCCCCCTCTCCGTCAACCCCCCCCCTCTCCGTCAACCCCCCCCTCTCCGTCAACCCCCCCCGTCTCTCCGTCAACCCCCCCCCCCTCTCCGTCAACCCCCCCCTCTCCGTCAACCCCCCCCCTCTCCGTCAACCCCCCCTCTCCGTCAACCCCCCCCCCTCTCCGTCAACCCCCCCCTCTCCGTCAACCCCCCCCCTCTCCGTCAACCCCCCCCTCTCCGTCAACCCCCCCCTCTCCGTCAACCCCCCCCCCCTCTCCGTCAACCCCCCCCTCTCCGTCAACCCCCCCCTCTCCGTCAACCCCCCCCCTCTCCGTCAACCCCCCCCCCTCTCCGTCAACCCCCCCCCCCTCCGTCACCCCCCCCCTCTCCGTCAACCCCCCCCTCTCTCCGTCAACCCCCCCCCCTCTCCGTCAACCCCCCCCCTCCGTCAACCCCCCCCCTCTCCGTCAACCCCCCCCCCTCTCCGTCAACCCCCCCCCTCTCCGTCAACCCCCCCCTCTCCGTCAACCCCCCCCCTCTCCGTCAACCCCCCCCTCTCCGTCAACCCCCCCCTCTCCGTCAACCCCCCCCTCTCCGTCAACCCCCCCCCCCTCTCCGTCAACCCCCCCCCCCCCTCTCCGTCAACCCCCCCTCTCCTTCAACCCCCCCCCCTTCTCCTCCTCCGTCACCCCCCCCCTTCTCCGTCAACCCCCCCCTTCTCTCCGTCAACCCCCCCCCCCTCCGTCAACCCCCCCCATCTCCGTCAACCCCCCATCTCCGTCAACCCCCCCCCTCTCCTTCAACCCCCCCCCCCCTCTCCTTCAACCCCCCCCCCTCTCCTTCAACCCCCCCCCTCTCCTTCAACCCCCCCCTCTCCTTCAACCCCCCCCCCCTCTCCTTCAACCCCCCCCCCTCTGTCAACCCCCCCATCTCCGTCAACTTCCCCCTCTCCGTCAACCCCCCCCCCCCCTCTCCGTCAACCCCCCCCTCTCCGTCACCCCCCCCCCCCTCTCCGTCAACCCCCCCCTCTCCGTCAACCCCCCCCCTCTCCGTCAACCCCCCCCTCTTCGTCAACCCCCCCTCTCCGTCAACCCCCCCCCCTCCGTCAACCCCCCCCTCTTCGTCAACCCCCCCCCCTCTCCGTCAACCCCCCCTCTTCCCTCCCACTCACCAAGAACCACGCCCTGGAAACATGAAGTTATATGGGGTTAGTCTACTTATCTTCATTTGCGATTTTCATTTGCAGATGACACTGGGATTTTCAAGCGAGTAGGCAATATAGAAGATACAGCAAACCTCCAGACAGATGTAAATCAGGTCTTTCGATGGGCCAAAGATAATATGATTAATGAAAATTAGGGTGAAAATGCAAATTTTATTTGAAAATTCAAATCACACTATAGAATGAAAACGCAATGTAAAGGAGCTAGGGGTAGTCATGTGAGAAGACCGCACCTTTACAGAAAACCATAAAGTAGCTGTCACGACTGCATGAAAAATGGCAGGTTAAATAACAAGGATCTTCTAAACAAGGGACGCCATACCAATGATGATTCTTTTTAAAACACTAGTGCTCTCTAGGGTGGAATATTGTTGCACTTTAGCAGCCTTACTCAGAGCCGGAGAAATTGCTGACCTAGAGAGCGTGTAATGATCCTTTACCGCTAGAATTCACTCAACAAATCATCCTAATTATTGGGACAGATTCAAAGTTTTAAATTTGTATTCTCTAAAGCGCAGCGGGAGAGAGAGACAATAATTTACACATGGAAAATAGTAGAGGGGCTGGTCCCAAACCTGCACACAGAAATAACATCACATGAGACAAGAAGACATGGCAGGATGTGCAGAATACCCCCGTTGAAAAGCAGAGGTGCAACAGGTACTCTGAGAGAGAACACTATCAACATCAATAGAGTTGTAGTGATAGTACACAAATTGAGGTCAGTGGGAATAACTGCAAAAATAGGTCGGTGGCTACTCAGTTTTTTGTCGAACAGAACACAGAGTAACAATCTACCACATAAAATAAAGTCCAAGCGCAGTTAAAAGCTCTGTACCGTAGAGTAGTCCTTGCACCACAGAGTTTCTTTATTCTCATATCAGATATAGCCTCAAATACAAGCCACAGCTTCGTGTCGTCCTTTGCAGATGACACAAAAATCGGCATGAAAAGTACCTCTGCTGAATACATTGACAGACTACAGATATTAATAAAATATTCGACTGGGCAGCAAAAAATAACATGATGTTTAATAGTAATAAATTCCAGGTACTTAAAAATGAGGACCTTAAACATAATACCGAGTATAAAACACAATCAAATCTGCCCATAGTAGGAAAACAGCATGTAAAGGATATGAAAATAATGTCCTACGACCTAAAGTTTAGGGAGCATAACCAAGCAAATATTGCGACAGCCAGAAAAGTGATAGGATGGATTACGAGAACTTTCAAATCCAGGGATCCCATCACGATGGTTGTACTCTTCAAGTCTCTTGTGTTGTCCCGTCTTGAGTACTGCTCAGTACTCGCTTCCCCCTTCTGAGCAGGAGAGATTGCTGAAATAGAGCGAATACAGAGAACATATACAGCATACATTGACACAATAAAGCACCTAAATTCTTAGGATCGTCTCAAAATTCTCCAAATGTACTCACTAGAAAGGAGACGAAAGAGATACCAAATAATATACACATGGAAAATACTGGAGGGACAGGTCCCTAATCTACACAGTAAAATAACAACGTACTGGAGTTAACGATATGGAAGAAAATGCAGAATAGAACCAGTGAAGAGCAGAGGTGCCATAGGCACAATCAGAGAACACTGTACTCACCTAGTTGTGTTTGCGGGGTTTAGCTCTGGTTCTTTGGTCCCGCCTCTTAACTGTCAATCAACTGGTGTACAGATTCCTGAGCCTATTGGGCTCTATCATATCTATATTTGAAACTGTGTATGGAGTCAGCCTCCACCACAATACTACTTAATGCATTCCATTTGTTAACTACCCTGACACTGAAAAATTCTTTTTAACGTCTCTGTAGCTCATCTGGGTACTAAGTTTCCACTTGTGTCCCCTTGTTCGTGTTCCACCCGCTCTAAAGAGTTTGTCTTTGTCCACCCTGTCAATTCCCCTGAGAATTTTGTAGGTGGTTATCATGTCTCCCCTTACTCTTCCGTTTTCCAGGGTTGTGAGGTTCAGCTCCCTTAGCCTTTCCTCGTAACTCATTCCTCTCAGTTCCGGAACCAGTCTGGTGGATTACCTCTGAATCTTCTCTAACTTCCTTATGTCTTTAACTAGGTATGGACTCCAGGCTGGAGCTGCCTGTATAAACATCGGAGATCCGCGGTTGTTCAACATCCTCCCAGCGACTATAAGAAATATTGCCGGAACAACCGTGGACATCTTCAAGAGAAAACTAGATTTTTTTTTTTTTTTTTTTTTTTTTTTTTTATAGAAAACAAAGTGTCGGACCAACCGGGCTATGGTGGGTATGTGGGCCTGTGGGGCTCTCAAAGCAACAGCCTGGTGGACCAAGCTCTCACAAGTCGAACCTGGCCTCGGGCCGAGCTTGGGGAGTAGAACAACTCCCAGAACCCCATCAACCAGGAATCAACCAGGGCATGCTATCTATGGCTGCCTCAGTCAAGTGGGGGTTTGGTATCACCTGATAAATTATTTTATTTTGGTATTACATTCATGAAGAATGTTTCGATCATTCACCTTTAACGTGTTAAGGGTTTACTGAAAATAGAATCGTTCTGAAGGCTCTGTATATGAGTAATTTCTTTGTCGTTTTCTATGAAAGTTTCATCGCCCTTACTCAAGGGCCCAATGCTGGATGTAGTTTTTCGTTCTTGTTTTTGACATGTGAGGAAAGAGTAATTTGTGTTCTCTATTTCACTGAAGGTTTTGTGCCTCTTCTGGATGTTGTATGATTCTTGTAGCATTAACTCCATCGTATATATTTTTCTACATAGTTGTTCCTGGGATAGAGTGGATCATTGGAGTTGTTCTGTGATTTTTCTTTTGTAGAACTCTGTTTTGACTGCTGTAAAGTTAAGAAGATTTATAAACCCTCCCCAAAAGTGAGAATAATATTGTTCATAGAGTGTGAGCGATGTGGCAATGGCCTCGTAGCCTGGTGGATAGTGCGCAGGACTCGTAATTCTGCGGCGCGGGTTCGATTCCTACATGAGGCAGAAATAAATGGGCAAAGTTTCTTTCACCCTGAATGCCCCTGTTACCTAGCAGTAAATAGGTACCTGGGTGTTAGTCAGCTGTCACGGGCTGCTTCCTGGGGGTGTAGGCCTGGTCGAGGACCGGGCCGCGGGGACACTGAAGCCCTGAAATCATCTCAAGATAACCTCAAGATGGTCGCACCATGCACCGTGTGTCAGACCACTACGGGCTCACCATACTTGCTACTTTGAACTTTTGTAGCTGAAGCTATAACGACCACCAACGTGGTGATGGTAGACCCCAACTGGTTAACAGCTGTTCAGTCAAACGTGAGATAAGTATATTTTCCTGATTAGTTACAAGAACATACAGGCAGCAGCCCGTCCTCCAAACAAAGACCCAAAAGTGATTCCATGCACCCGCCAAACCCCCTGTGTTTATGAATGAAAAAAGATTTACACAAGACTTTCAACCAACCCGTCCTCGACTCAAGTCCATTACATCCAGCGGTCAACCCCACAGACGCATTCATAAATTTTAACATGCTGTTCATTCAAAACGGGAATTTTCGCAAGTATAAATTAATATTATAATATATTAATATATTGTGCATATATAGGTATAGGATAGGTTAGGTTAGGTGTTTAGGTTCTGTTGGCGATTATTTGTATTTGTAGTACGTGGGTGAAGCATTTATAGCGTTGTGATTCGAACAAAATTCGTCAGTGAAGCACTTGTTCCGGATATGTTCGAACGTCAGCAGTTGTGAGTCGTGTGTAAACCGCTTTTCATTCATAAACAGGGGGTTTGGCGGGTGGATGGAATCACTTTTGGGTCTTTGTTTGGAGGACGGGCTGCTTTCAACTGATGACGTTCGAACACTTCCGGAACAAGTGCTTCACTGACGAATTTTGTTCGAATCACAACGCTATAAATGCTTCATCCACGTACTACAAATACAAATAATCGCCAACAGAACCTAAACACCTGACCTAACCTACGCCTATATATCCACAATATGCTTATTATAATATTAATTTATACTTAAGAAAATTCCTGTTTTGAATGAACAGCATGTACAAATTTCTGACTGCGTCTGTGGGGCCTGGATGTAATGGACTCGAGTCGAGGACGGGTTGCAGGTTGAGGTGTAAATGCAATAGTGTTGTACAGATTTAATTATAATTTTGTGTATTGATGACTGGTGTTGGTAGAGGGATCAGTTGAGGCAGTGGTGGGATGGTTCACCACCGAGGTGAGGCCAGGTCACCAACTAGAAGAACTAAAGCTTACCATTCATGTATAGATGTATTGAGGCTGTTTCTTGCCTTTTTTTTTTTTTACTGTTATTATTAATATAACCAACATATACAGAATGGAAGTTTGATCAGTTGAAAAGCTGAGGGAAGATTGTAAGTGTGTGTGTGTACGGGGAGGAGGAGGTGGTGCAGAGCAATGCATGAGGCTGGTTGGTGGTGTGG
>NW_025561070.1:0-25000 GCF_020424385.1 Procambarus clarkii | reverse complement strand
AAAAATGACCAGACTCTACCACCAACTCGGTCAAATGCTAGAGAGGACGCAAACACAGTGACCTCCTTACCAGAGCCTCAGATATTAACACCAAGTGAGGCATCCAGCACTTCCACTAACACGTGATTGAAGAGGTGAACAATTACATCATTTATATTTGGCAACATCCAGGGTATAAAAACATGTAAATCTAGCAAAGTGCACTTCATGGATGGCCGCCTTCATGAGGCAAATGCAGTGTTTGCAGCCCTAACGGAAACCCACACAAAGGTCTACCATGATGGTGAAATATGGATCTCAGAGTACAATCTTTTCAGATGTGACAGGAAACACCGGCTGCAGGGTGGGGTCAGCCTCTACATCAAGGACACACTTATCTGTACTGAGCTGCTAAACACCAGTACAGATAGGGGAGCCGGCCGGCCGAGCGGACAGCACGCTGGACTTGTGATCTTGTGGTCCCGGGGTCGATCCCGGGCGCCGGCGAGAAACAATGGGCAGAGTTTCTTTCACCCTATGCCCCTGTTACCTAGCAGTAAATAGGTACCTGGGTGTTAGTCAGCTGTCACGGGCTGCTTCCTGGGGGTGGAGGCCTGGTCGAGGACCGGGCCGCGGGGACACTAAAGCCCCGAAATCATTTCAAGATAACCTCAAGATAACCACAGACGATATGGTGGAAGAGCTGATAATCAAAATAGAGATCCTAAATGTAGTTATTATCCTTGTATATATGTCACGGGTGGCAAATCCTCGGCAGTTTAAAGACCAACTAATAACAATATAACACTGTTTGGAAAACCTCACAAATCCAGCCCCGAACATCATCCTGCTTGAGGTCTTAATCTGTGCACAATGACAGCCCCTTTCGAAGCTGGAGAAATTGCTGACCTGGAGAGCGTGCGAAGATCCATTACTGCTAGAATCCACTCAGTAAAACACCTAAACTACTGGGACCGACTAAAATACCTAAATCTGTACTCTCTTGAGCGCAGGCGGGAGAGATACATAATAATTTATACTTGGAAAATAGAGAGGCTGGTCCCAAACCTGCACACAGAAATAACATCACATGAGACCAGAAGGCATGGCAGGATGTGCAGAATACCCCCGTTGAAGAGCAGAGGTACAACAGGTACTATGAGAAAGAACTCTATCAACATCAGAGGCCCGAGACTGTTCAACACGCTTCCACTACACATAAGGGACATAACTGGCCGACCCCTCACAGTGTTCAAGAGAAAACCTGATAAGCACCTCCAAAGGATACCTGATCAACCAGGTTGTGACTCGTACATCAGGCTCCGAGCAGCTGCGTCCAACAGCCTGATTGACCAGTTAAGCAGACACGACTCTTCCTACAAAGAAGGAATAATTTAACAAGGATATTGAAGAAACCGAGCGGAAATTGGAACACTCATATCATACTGAAGAAAGGCAGTTAGAACAGAAAGCTATTCAGGAAATAAATAAAAATCCAAAATACTTCTTCATATGCGAAATCAACAGCAAAAACCACTGCCATTATTGAACCTATTCGTACTAATGAAGGTTCATACACGGAGGATGACAAAGATATTAATGAAATCCTAAAAAAACAAAAGAGGACATGTTTAGCACTCCGATACACAGAATGAAAGTAGACGATCCAGATAATTTCTTTATGCGTGATATCCAACCCCGTGTAAATATAAATGATAACACGAGCGTACTAGATTTGGAAAGAGAAATTGAAAACATACCCATGCACTCGGCCCCAGGTCCAGACTCGTGGAATTCAATATTTATAAAGAAATGCAAAGTGCCGGTAGCACAGGCACTCAGTATAGTGTGGAGGAAGAGCTTGGACACGGGGGAGATACCAGATGCACTTAAAGTAGCAGACATAGCCCCTCTACACAAGGGAGGGAGCAAAGCATTGGCAAAGAATTATAGACCAGTTGCACTAACGTCCCACATAATAAAGTTTTTGAGAGAGTGATTAGGAGTCAGGTCACCAATTTCATGGAGACCAATGACCTTCATAACCCAGGCCAACATGGATTTCGAGCGGGAAGATCGTGCCTCTCACAGCTACTTGATCACCACGACAAAATCACTGAGGCATTGGAAGAAAAACAGTATGCTGATGTGATATACACGGATTTCGCAAAGGGTTTCGATAAATGTGACCATGGAGTGATAGCACACAAAATGAGGTCAATGGGAATAACCGGTAAAGTAGGACGCTGGATACTCAGTTTTCTGTCAAACAGGACTCAGCGAGTAACGGTCAACCATATAAAATCTAGTCCAAGTGCAGTTAAAAGCTCTGTACCTCAAGGTACAGTCCTTGTACCTTATTGCTTTTCGTTATTCTCATATCAGATATAAACAAAAATACAAGTCACAGCTTCGTATTATCCTTTGCAGATGACACAAAAATCACCATGAAAATTACCTCTGCTGAAGACATGGAAAAACTACAAGCAGATGTCAACAAAGTTTTCGATTGGGCAGCAGAAAATAACATGATGTTATTTGTGTTATTTGTCACTTGTGTTGTCCCGTCTTGAGTACTGCTCAGTACTCACTTCCCCCTTCAGAGCAGGAGAGATTGCTGAAAAAGAGGGAATACAGAATACAGAGAATATATACGGCACGCATAGACGAGATAAAACACCTAAATTATTAGGATCGTCTCAAAGCTCTCCAAATGTACTCTCTAGAAAGGAGACGAGAGAGATACCAAATAATATACATGGGGAAAATACTGGAGAGCCAAGTACCAAATCTACACAGTAAAATAACAACGTACTGGAGTGAACGATATGGAAGAAAATGCAAGATTGAACCAGTGAAGAGCAGAGGTGCCATAGGCACAATCAGAGAACACTGTATAAACATCAGAGGTCCGCGGTTGTTCAACGTCCTCCCAGCGAGCATAAGAAATATTGCCGGAACAACCGCGGACATCTTCAAGAGAAAACTGGACTGTTTTCTAAGAGAAGTTCCGGATCAGCCGGGCTGTGGTGGGTACGTGGCCCTGCGGGCCGCTCCAAGCAACAGCCTGGTGGACCAAACTCTCAAGTCAAGCCTGGCCTCGGGCCGGGCTTGGGGAGTAGAAGAACTTCCAGGGCCTGCGATGTTTTTTTTTTTTCTTTTTTCTTTTTCTTTTTTTTTTACAGTTCTCGATGAATTTAGAGTTCCAGAAATCAGGGCCTGGTGCAGAGTGCATAGGAAGTCTATTGCTTCTTCAAAATTCAGTGGGCATAGGGTGACATTTGATACATGATTTGATGTTGGTATCATATCCATGAACAATTCATTTTGATTATCAATCTTGAATGTGTTTTTAGTGGCTCGCTGAAAACCGAGTCGTACTGCTTCCTCAGTAACTCGTTCATTTCTTTGTTGTCATCAGTGAAAGTTCCATCTCCCTTTCGCAGGGGCCCGATACTAGATGTGGTTTTTTATCTTGATTTTGCAAAGGAGAAAAAAAAGAGTTCGGATTTCTCTCTTTCACTTGATGGCCTTTTGCTCTTTTCGCCTTTCCTGGGTTTTGTATGATTCTTCTAACTTTAGTTCAATTGTTTCTATTTCTACCTAACCTTCTTCGCCGTCTTTTAGATAGGGTGCGACTCTCAAGTTGTCCTGCAATTAGTTTTCTTCGCCTATAGAGGGAACGACGTTCCCGTTCCAATTTGCATCTTTTCCTCTTTTTTTTCTTAGGGGTATGCGGTTTGAGTATATTTCTACTGCTACTGAGCTTATTTTTTCCAGGCACTGGTTCAGGTTTGCATTTTCTAGCTGTTCTTCCCAGCTTATTTCTGTGAAGTCCTGGTTTATTTGCTCCCAGTTTATCTGTTTAATTTTGAAATTGAATTTGTTCATATCGCCTCCACTGGGAATCGCGACTGGTGTTGACGATCTATTCCCCATGCTTGTCAGAACTTCTGTTAGGTTGTGATCTGAGTAACAGGTATTTGTAATCATTGTTCCTGATCACTTCATCATTATTAGTGAAAATGAGGTCCAGCGTGTTCTCCTTCCTAGTTGGGTCTACTATTTGCTGGTTTAAGGCAAACCTGTCGCACATCCGTAGCAGGTCATTTGCATGTGCCTGTTCATTTAGGCTACTTCCTGATATTCTTTCTGATATAACTTAATTAGCTAGAGTCTTCCATTTCAGTTTCCGAAGGTTGAAGTCCCCAAGCAGAATGATGATTGGGGCAGGATTTGTAAGGTTTTCCAAGCAGTGTTCTATTTTCTATTTTCATTGGTTGGTCTTTAAACTGCTGAGGATTTGTCTTTAGTGACTAGTGTACAAGGACAATAACTACAATAAATGATTATGCCATAGGAAATATAAGAGAACACTGTATATACATCAGAGGTTCATGGTTGTTCAACAACCGTTGTCCTCGGTTGATATTATTATGTATCTCTCCCGCCTGCATTCAAGACAATACCGATTTAGGCGTTTTAGCTAGTCCCAATAGTTAACATGTTTTACTGAGTGGATTCTAGCAGTATGCTCTGCTAGAACATCAGAGCAAGAGCACTGATGTTCATACAGTGTTCTCTGATTGTGCCTATGGCACCATTGAACCACTGGTTCAGTGGTTCTGTGGTCTGCCTCCACCACATCACTGTCTAATGGATCTGGATCTGGATCTGATCTAACTGGATCAGCCGGGCTGTAGTGGGTACGAGGCCCTGCGGGCCGCTCCAAGCAACAGCCTGGTGGACCAAACTCTCACAAGTCAAGCCTGGCCTCGGGCCGGGTTTGGGGAGTAGAACAACTCCCAGAACCCCATCAACCAGGTAATGCATTCAATTTGTTAACTATTGACACTAAAGTTCTTTCTTATGTCCCAATAGCTCATTTGGGTAGTCATTTGTGCGCGCGCACAGTGGTGGTGGCGGCGGCTCGGCTTCCCCCAACCAGACACAGCCAGGTTGGTCACTGATTAGCCTTGATTTGGTGTGTGTGTTAGTGAAGGTTAGAGTGGAGTCATGTGCCGAGTGTTGAGGGGGTGTAAAGGGTGAACCAATACTAGAGCATAGCGTGGAGAGGAGTGACTGGGGCCAGCCAGGGTGACGTGGTGGGTCTGGTGCGTGTGAGTAGGACCAGCTTCCCCGCGCTCTTCTACCCAACACTACCAGTAATGTAGTGGAAGTATTGGCACACTTCAAACCCAGAATGTAAGAATTGTCCTTGTATACAAATCAACTGATGCACTCGCCCTACCTTGAGGCTACCTTGAGGTGCTTCCGGGGCTTAGTGTCCCCGCGGCCCGGTCGTCGACCAGGCCTCCTGGTTGCTGGACTGATCAACCAGGCTGTTAGACGCGGCTGCTGCTCGCAGCCTGACGTATGAGTCACAGCCTGGTTGACCACAGACAACATTTAAATAATTCACTAAGGAAAGTCTAACACTATTATGACAAGTATTACAAACTTGACACTAAACATTATTTTGCTGGAATATTAAAGTTTATGAAGTCTAATATGGGAGTCTGTACCTAACACACATTACATAGACGATACCCGGCACTCGTCTGAACATTTGTATATGAATAAACTCTTCAAGACTTTGCCACAAATTTACATTTAGCCTGTAAAAAGGAGAAATAACGGTCACTAAATGGAACTTTTAATTATATTGAGTAAAACACCAATTTACTGGACTATATTTTGAAAATTAAGGTAAGAAGGCGTTTGGAGCCGGTCGGCCGAGCGGACAGCACGCTGGACTTGTGATCCTGTGGTCCTGGGTTCGATCCCAGGCGCCGGCGAGAAACAATGGGCAGAGTTTCTTTCGCCCTATGCCCCTGTTACCTAGCAGTAAAATAGGTACCTGGGTGTTAGTCAGCTGTCACGGGCTGCTTCCTGGGGGTGGAGGCCTGGTCGAGGACCGGGCCGCGGGGACACTAAAGCCCCGAAATCATCTCAAGATAACCTCAAGAAGAATATAAAGGTGTCCCTGGAGAGGACTCACACTATGACAACAAACATTATCATTACCAGGTTTATAATGTTACACATTATATATTACCAGGTTTATAATGTTACACATTATAGAGTGTATGGTGGAAAGTGAACTCTGTTAACGGGTGGAGAAAGTGACCTTCATCACACAAGTTATCAAGCGCCGCTTCTCTCCTGAGAATGAAAGGGCACTTTAGAGAAATGGAAAGTATTGAGCTGAAATTAATAGCATGATGCCGAGCCTTGGGAACACAGAACAAAAACCATTATTGGAATTGAACGAAACCCTAAGGAATTCCCCAACTTTAAGTTAAACAAGAAAGACCAACACAGTACTGGGAATTGTTAAATGGAGTTAGAACTATCGCTTATGGCAAAGAAAGGAGCAAAATACACGGAGGCTTCTGCGACTATATTAAATCCGCCATTAAACATTCCAATGGCTCCCACGAGACACCTACCACAGGCCTTAGATACCCCTAAGATAACTCTGTACCTGTGGAATTATCATCCACGAAACCGTTTAGAAGCAGTGAAGTAACCCTACTTGACAAGGGCGCCAATAAAAGTCACACACACACACACACACACGGGGACATGATCACAACCTACAAAATCCTCAGGGGAATCGACCGGGTAAACAAGGATGAACTATTCAACACTGGTGGGACGCGAACAAGGGGACACAGGTGGAAGCTGAGTACCCAAATGAGCCACAGAGACGTTAGAAAGAACTTTTTCAGTGTCAGAGTAGTTAGTAAATGGAATGCATTAGGAAGTGATGTGGTGGAGGCTGACTCCATACACAGTTTCAAATGTAGATATGATAGAGCCCAATAGGCTCAGGAATCTGTACACCAGTTGATTGACGGTTGAGAGGCGGGACCAAAGAGCCAGAGCTCAACCCCCGCAAGCACAATTAGGTGAGTACAATTAGGTGAGTACAATTAGGTGAGTACACACACACACACACACACACACACACACACACACACACACACACACACACACACACAGACAGACAGACAGTTTAATGCCTGTAGAAATAGATCCCACCTGCTCATCATGGGCGACTTCAATCACGGAAAGATTGACTGGGAGAACAAGGAACCGCATGGAGGCGAGGATACGTGGAGAGCCAAACTATTGGAGGTGGTGACAAGCAACTTTTTAACGCAGCATGTCGGAGAACCCACAAGGATGAGAGGCAATGACGAACCAGCGAGACTCGACCTAGTCTTCACTCTGAACGACTCCGACATAAGAGAAATCGGTTTTGAGGACCCAGTAGGAATGAGCGACCACAGTGTACTGGTGTTTGAGTACTTGATTGAAGAAGGGTTATTGAACTCGAGGAGGGATACCGAAACCAAAAGGTTAGCATACCGAAAGGGAAACTATGAGGGGATAAGAAAATTCCTAACAGATATAGCATGGGAAACAGAGCTCAGGGGAAAGACGGCCCAAGATATGATGGATTACATCACGCAGAAGTGCAAGGACGCAGCAAACAAGTTTGTCCCAGTCCAAAAGGAAAACAGAGAAATGAAGATGAGAAACCCATGGTTTAATCAAAGATGTAGGCTAGCTAAGCAGCAAAGTAAAAGGGCATGGAGAAACTATAGGAATAACAGGACACTGGAGAGCAGAGAAAGATACCAGAATGCCAGGAATGAATATGTCAGGATGAGAAGAGAGGCAGAAAGACAATACGAAAATGACATCGCAAGCAAGGCAAAGACTCGGCCTAAATTGTTGCATAGCCACATTAGGAGAAAAACAACAGTAAAGGAACAGGTTATGAGATTAAGGATAGGGGCGGAAGGATTCACTACAAATGACAAGGAAGTGTGTGAGGAATTGAATAAGAAATTCCAGGAGGTCTTCACCTTAGAACAAGGAGAAATTCCAGAGGTAAGTGAGGGAATAGCTAACCAGGAACCACTGGAAGAGTTTGAGATTACCAGTGGGGAAGTAAGGAAGTGTTTACTAGAGTTGGACGTGACGAAGGCTATAGGCCCAGATGGAATCTCCCCTTGGGTTCTAAAGGAAGGAGCAAGAGAACTGAGCCTACCACTCTCCATAGTGTATAACAAATCACTGGCAACAGGGGAACTGCCAGATACTTGGAAAGCAGCTAACGTAGTCCCGATATACAAGAAAGGGGATAGACAGGAGGCACTGAACTACAGGCCAGTGTCCCTAACCTGCATACCATGCAAGCTGATGGAGAAGATTGTGCGAAAAAAACTAGTGGAGCATCTGGAGCGAAGGAACTTTGTAACACAGCATCAACATGGGTTCAGGGATGGCAGGTCCTGCCTCACAGGGTTACTTGAATTCTACGACCAGGCAACAAAAATAAGGCAAGAAAGAGAAGGGTGGGCAGACTGCATATTTTTGGATTGTCAGAAAGCCTTTGATACAGTGCCACACAAGAGGCTAGTGCGAAAGTTGGAGATGCAGGCTGGAGTGAGAGGGAAGGTACTCCGGTGGATAGAGGAATACCTAAGCAACAGGAGACAACGAGTCTGTGTGAGGGGTGAGGTCTCAGATTGGCGAGACGTCACAAGTGGAGTCCCGCAGGGGTCAGTCCTTGGACCTATACTGTTTCTGGTATATGTAAATGATCTCCCAGAGGGTATAGACTCGTTCCTCTCAATGTTTGCCGACGATGCAAAAATTATGAGGAGGATTGAAACAGAGGATGATAGTAGGAGGCTACAAGATGACCTGGATAGACTGAGTGAATGGTCCAACAAATGGCTGTTGAAGTTCAACCCGAGTAAATGCAAAGTAATGAAACTAGGCAGTGGAAACAGGAGGCCAGGCACAGGATACAGAATAGGATGTAACAAACTAGGCTGTTGTAAGAATTATCCAGAGGGGTTTATCGACAAAAGAGAATGGGAAGCTGAGCCGCATGGTGACCTGACCCCCAGGGGAATTCGCGGTGGAAATAACCAACGCTTTGTTCATAGCTGTGTATAATGAATCATCCTATAGTATTCAGTAATTTAGAGAAAATTAGCCTTTATTCATTTTGCATTAAAATTGTATTGTATAATAGTACTGGATACAATATCAAGAGTATTCTAATTATTGAGTTTAAGTCACCATCAGTGACGTCACGAATCAGATCTAACTTTTAAAGCGGAGTGACCGGCGGTCATAGGTCATCAGGGGTTGACAGGTCTACTATTTCTCAAAGTTTTAATAACCATTTTTGTGATCGGGAACAGCTCTGCCGTTAGATGTTTGTAATCTAATTCAGTAAAATAATTCAACCAGTCTGGATCAATTCAGTACAAACAGAGGTTAATTGTTATAACTTAAACCTTGCTAGTAACTGGGTAGAACTTTGAATAGGCGGAAGGATACAATACTCTTGTCTGGGGTAGTCCAGACAAGAGAGAGATCAGTGTGGTCACGGAAGCAGCTGGGATAAGAGGTCAAACATCTTACCTCTCCCCACGACCAGCCAAAACATCTAGCTGGTCGCCCAAGGTATAGTTGCTATTGTTAATTATAGAAATAGTCTTCTCAT
Organism: Procambarus clarkii; assembly: GCF_020424385.1. Taxonomy (NCBI): domain Eukaryota; kingdom Metazoa; phylum Arthropoda; class Malacostraca; order Decapoda; family Cambaridae; genus Procambarus; species Procambarus clarkii. The sequence goes on along the minus strand of NW_025561070.1, from coordinate 15,483 downwards.
TTGCCATTCAGGTCAAGTAGGGAGTGTTAAAGTGATAGGGAGTGAACATTTTTAGATTTTGTTTTAGTTTTTCTTTTAATAAATTAAATTTGTTAATATTTTTGCATTTTATTGTTTCCATGTGTTTTATGTGTATACTTGTCCTGGTCACGTGGTCCACACGAGGCAGAGTTGCATTGGGCGCCGATTCTAACATCGAATCGGAATTATCATTACCGTGTAATTTATTCCACACTCAAGGTCATCGTTTATATTGGGGATCAAGCCCCTAGGTTGATTAATTAGCGTGATCGATCCAGACCTCGATCATTGCTCTTCTTTTACTGGTCTGGTGGTGGCAGCAGAGGTGACTCTAGGGTTTTGTTCAGAGCTTAGGTCACGTCATACTGGGTGTAGAATCCTAAGTCGGTCAATCGTCTTAGGACCACGTGGCGTGGAGTTGGCTTTGGTAAAAGTTTTGGAGTCCCTTGGTTTAGAAATAAAAGTAAGAATACGGGTAGAGGGAGTAGAAAGAAGGAAGTAAAGAGAGAGGGACCCGAACCCGTGTTACAATGGTGCACAGCGGTGGTTTCAACAATTTTGTTTGAAATTGTTGAAAGGCTCACGCGTCTAGCCGTTCGAACACGTGCGCGGATGCTAAGGAGACAGCCGCGGGCCCGGATTAGCAGTGCGCCCCACAAGTGCGTTTGAGTGGGGATTGGCGAATCTTGGGTCATGCGGGCTGATATGATTAAGGTTTAGTTAGTAAGATTAGGTTGTTAAAATTAGATTTATTGAAAAGGAGACCGCTCCGAGTTGATTGGACTGGGTACCATACTCGACCCATTGCAATTAATTCAGAGGTGTTGGGAGCCACCATACTCTCAACAGCAGTTCCTTGAGGGCTGTCGGGGGCGGATATATCTGTGGGACGCCAGTAGATAGTCCGAGGGCGTTATTAGACGACCCAAAACGCTAGGAAAAACGTAATCCGTGAAGGGCGTTGCGGCCTCCGAGGGACGGACTAGTAACCTACCTAGCAGCGATTCAACAACTAAGTGATCGCACACTTAGTGGAGGTTGAGTCGTCCCTAGTCATAATTGTTGCTGAAAGCTGCGTGTCGCTCTGTTGGAACCTAGATGGTGTGGCCTCTAGGCTAGGTGTGGTACGGCGAGCCGGTAGGAACGATTATAAGATTAAGTCGAGTGCATTTTTGAATTAAGTATACTTAAATTTATAAAGTAATTTCAGTTTATTTGCGTTGTTCTAGATTAATTTTTTCCCCTAAATTCAATCCCCGGTTAAAATTTTTTTTCCCAAGTGTTTAGCATTTTCTTGCATATTAGGCTAAGTGCGTACATTAAGTTTGTTATTCCCTGTTGTATTAGTCTAAGTCAGAGGCGTTGTTGCTAGAGTGTAGTTAATCCTCTGGACTTAGGGCTATATGTCGGTCACGATAGATAAGTGAAGGAGTTTAAGGGATAATAAGTTGCGTGTAAATGCTTAATAGAGTTCGTGGTATATTTCTAAGTATTTTGGGATAAGTTTTCGGCTAAGTCGATGTCGGAAACTCGTTAACTGTAATTAATTTGTATTCGTGGGTCACGTGTATGATCTGAGCGTCATTAGGATTCTCCAGTCGATGCGAGTGATATTTTCTAGTTTTTACCAGTAAGACGGTAGAATTGTGTTTGTAGACTTAGAATTCTGTTTTCAGTAGAAACGTAGGTGGAAAATTTTCTAAGTCCAGCTTGGGCTAGAATCTGACTTTTTGGCGGAAATTCTAATTTTCAGGTTTCGTGTATATCCTAGAGTCAGTATTACTCTCTAGTGCGCGCAAGGGACGTAATTCTGTTCGTAAAACATTAAACAGTGATAATTACATTTTTGCCGAATTTAGTTATTTTCGAGAAAATCGTGTCGTAATTTTGTCAGAGTCCATTTGAGGTGAAAATCTCGGATTTTGACGAAAAATCGAATTAGTGAGTGTTGAAACCGCCCGAAGTGTCAGTATTGTTCTGCATACAACGTCAGTAGTAAATAATAACGTATTTATATCTGGAAACGAGAAACCCAAATTTTTGTGAATTAAAGGAGTTTTGTGATATTTGGGGTGATAGAAATTTTTTTCCCTCGGAGTCAGAAAAATTGGCAGAGTCCAGCAATTGAGTAAAAACGCAGTTTTTGATAAAAATTCAATTTTTAGTAAGCATTTATAGGTCCTGGGTGTCTATATTAATCGCTAGAGCGGTTTATTAACGTAAAACTAGTTATTTTCCTTCAGAACAAAAATTTTGATTTTTCAGCGTTTAAGCGAAAAAGCGCGGGACTTAGTTTTTTTCAGCGCAGCTGGTCCCGCTCCATCAGTCATCAGGGGCCACGCTGCTCACTTCAAGCGCGTTTAGTATTCAAGTACAGTAAATATTCTTTATTAATCCATCACGAGTGCTGCGCGTTAGTTGCGTTATCATTTAAATTGTTTTATATAAATTAGATTCCTTAATTTTTTTAACGTAAAGGACTTAGGTTCCAGCAATAGAACTGCGGGATATTTCACGGTCAGACACGAGTGCGGGGCAGACACTCATTCATTGGATTCACTTCAGCGATTCTCTCGATAAATCGTTGTATTTCCTATTTTGGGAATCTAGTAGTTTTCTCTTAGAATAGAGTTGTGATTTTTTTTTTTTTTGTGTAAGATCACGGTTGTAGTGAGTCCGGGTCGAGGGTGTACTAAAGGGTAGTTTAGAAGAGACGTGGCACACCAGGAATCACAGAAAATGTTTAACCCAGATAATGGCCAGTCAGTAGGGACCAGTGGGAATGGGAGTGTAGAGGATAGAACCTCTTCCGACACCACTGGGGACCGCTCAGGTAGCTCAACTGGCACCACAGGTGGGGCCAGTGGGACTGAAGCGACGAGTTCACGGGTTCTACATGGGACTGGGCAGTCGAGGGTATCTTTCCATCCCTGGAGAGATACTATTATTGACATGAGTGGGGAGTCTTGCGAGGAGTCGTCCCATGAGTGGGGAGAGCCGTCTTGGGTTCCCCCACAAATAACATCGACGCCATGCCAGCAGGGTAGACAGGGGGCCTCAGTTAGTATGGCAGGACGTCCCACTTCGCTCGGTAGAGAACAGCAACCCGTTCAACGGGAATATGAACAAACACACCAACAGCAGGAACTACCCAACATAACACCAATACCACAGCACCCACAACACCTAGGTACACCTCATCCGTCACTACAACAACCCCAACCCCACCTCCCATACCAACCCTTCCCCCAACCCCAGGCCACTCCATACCCATTCCAACCCCAGGCCACCCCATACCCATACCCATACCCATTCCAACCCCAGGCCACCCCATACCCATTCCAACCCCAGGCCACCCCATACCCATACCCATTCCAACCCCAGGCCACCCCATACCCATTCCAACCCCAGGCCACACCATACCCACCCCAACCTCAATCCACACCCCAACCCGAGGCCACCCACACCATACCTCAGCCTCAACCCCAACCTCAATCCACACCCCAACCCGAGGCCACCCACACCATACCTCAGCCTCAACCCCAACCTCAATCCACACCCCAACCCGAGGCCACCCACACCATACCTCAGGCCAAACCCCAACCTCAACCCAGTCCCCAACCCCGGGACCCACCCACTGTCAGTAGCTCCGCGTCACATACAGAGGGACTTGTGAGTCTGATTCCCAAGTTGACTCTGCCGACACTCAGAGGTAGGGAGTTGTCGCTTATTAAGGTGGAACGCAACCGCCAGGTGGAAGACTGGCTTTGTGAAATTGGTTCGATGCTGGAAGCTGTCCCGGGGGATAGATCGAAAATTGCTCTCGCTATGGGGGCTTGCGTGCACGTAGCCGGTCCACTGGCGGGATTTACAGAGTTTCAGCACCTGACATCTTGGCCTCAGTTTGTCCAAGCGATTAGGGGCAGATTCAAAGACAGGGTTTCGGAGGATGAGGCTTACTTTTATCTCGAGTCACTTAAGAGGGATGACCGAAGCACTGTCAAGGATTTCGGGTCAATATTAAAGAGAAGGGTTGACGACCTCACTAAGGAACTGGGGTTCGATTCGAGTCAGGCAGAGCAATTCGCTAAAGAGTTGTTCTGCAAAACGTTACCTTCCGATATGGGGCCATTGTTCCTTGCGGGGAGAGCGGGTGTGAGTTATGAAGACCTAGTCCAACAGGCCGCCACAGCCCTAGACAGGCAGACGCGCGCAGGGACACCGGGCACTCAGTTGTCGCCATACGTAGAGGCGGTAAGTAAAGGCGAGGGAGCCAAGCCGAGTCACTGTGGCGCGGGTTCATCAGGCAGGAGGCAGCCCTCAGCGGCAAGTTCGAGCCACCCTGCGCGGGGTAACAACAGGGATCCGCGTAGGTGTTACTCCTGCGGGATGCGTGGGCACATACAGAGGGACTGTAAAGTCACTATTACGAGAGCATGAAAGCAGGCTCCTAGTGATGGTAGGCCTACTTTTGAGGTGAAAGTGGAAGGTGTGAGATTGACAGCTTTTGTTGATACAGGAAGCCAGGCAACAGTAATTAAAAAGTCAGCCTTCAGCAATTTTAAGTATGCACGTCTTCAACGTTGCGCAAAGACATTAACAGCAGTCAATGGGGAAAAGATTGAGATCGTAGGTCAAGGTACTGTTAATTTTGAGATTGATGGGGAATTGCAGCCTCACACATGTACGATCGTAGAGAACCTTGATTTTCCTGGTCACATCTTAATGGGAACTGATTTTCTGTCGCGATTTGATTATTCCTTGTCTGCTCAAAAAGGGGCTAGGAACTGCAGGTTGCAGTTGGGACAGACTTCCTACCCAGTGGAGATGATCGACCATCCCCCAGTTGTAGCTTCAATTAAGAGGAAGCTGAAATATAATGCGCACTATCCAAAATTGATTTTTAAGTCTCTTCCAGACACAGTTAAGAGGTCATGCGCCTTGCATGCATTGACCAAACAGAGTTGCCCACCACATTCTGTTAAATTTATTAAAGTAGCCGTGGGACGTCACATACAACCAGGTACCACCCTTCAGGTGGCTGGGAGATGTGATAGTTTATTAATTCCTCATCACTTAGTTGTAGTGCTCGATAAAGGTGCACTCATTCCAGTTGTCAATCTTTCACATAAGACTTTTCGCTTCAGGGCAGGTGATAGGGTATCTCAGGGAACCATGGTGGAGGACACAGAAATCTTTCACCATGAGTCAGCTGAGACGCCAGCCGTCACTGCACAATGTAGTGCACTGAATATGTTGAACACTAAAACACCATCCAAAGCACAATACGAGACGAGAAATGTTGCACAGAATGTAGAGGAAGTGGAAAAATTAATTTCAGCACTTGATTTGCAACATGTTGCACAGGCGGATAGGAAGGCACTGAGAGGAGTTTTACGAAAATTCCCGAAATTGTTTGCGACAGAGGATGACCAGATTGGTCTCCTTGATAAGATCGAGCACACCATTCCAACTGGTGACCATTTGCCTGTGTACACAAGACAGTGGAGGTTGCCGGAACAGGCAAAGAACATTATCAGGGAGGAGTGCCAGAAAATGTTGAGACAGGGCGTAATAGAGCCTAGTACGTCACCATGGCTCTCTCCTGTTGTGCTAGTTCGGAAACCGGACGGTAGTTATCGTTTCTGTGTTGACTACCGGAAGGTGAACGAACTAACTAAGGGTGATGTGTATCCGTTGCCCCGAATACAGGAGATAATAGATCAATTTGGTGCTGCTAAGTATTTCTCAACTCTTGACGCAAAATCGGCGTATTGGGCGATTCCGGTGGCAGAACAAGATAGGGAAAAAACAGCATTCTCGGATGGTAGGCACACTTATCAATTCCGTAGGATGCCGTTTGGTTTGAAGACAGCGCCTTCGTCGTTTCAGAGGGCCATCAACTTTATCCTTAGTCCGGTACTGGGTAGGCATTCTTTAGCGTACCTGGATGATGTTGTGATATATTCCAGGACGTTTGAGGAACACCTACAGGACTTGACTGAGACTTTGAAGTTGTTAGATCAGGCAGGTTTCAGGCTGAATGTTCAGAAGTGCACCTTGGCGGCTCAGAAATTCAAATTTCTGGGGTTCCAGGTGTGCCCAGACGGTATCCGACCTGACCCAGATTCTTGCCGCGCCATTGCTGACATGCCTACTCCAAGGACAGCAAAGGACGTGCGTAGGTTTTTGGGGGCGGCCGGATATTTTCGTCGTCATATTGAAGGTTTCGCTGGCATTTCAGCACCCCTGACTGATCTGACAAAGAAAAATGCGAAGTTTGTGTGGAAATCAGAACATGACGAGGCCTATCGCAAACTGAAAGACCAACTAATCACGACACCGGTATTGGCTATTCCTGATTTTGAGAAAGAGTGGGAAGTGCACACTGACGCCAGCGGTATTGCTATTGGCGGGTGCTTAATTCAGCGAGACGCAGATAATTTACCCCATCCAGTAGCCTATTTCAGTAGGAAGGTCAAAGGACCTGAAGTTCGTTATTCAGCTACGGATCGGGAGGCACTGGCAGTAGTAGAATCAGTTAGGTATTTCGAGCCTTACCTATTTCAGCGGCATTTTGTAATCTACACAGACCATCGAGCGTTAACACACATATTTAAAAAGCGAACGAAATGCCCACGAATGTCACGCTGGTCTCACGAACTTTCGGCCCACTCATTCCAGATCTTGTACAAGCCTGGTCCAGCACATGTTGTGCCAGATACGCTAAGTAGAAATATAGCGGCAGTGCAGATTAATGAAAATATTGAAACCATTCCATCAGATAAAATGAGAGAATACCAGATGAGCGAGCCTAGATGGAAAGAGATTATTGAGTATTTAGAGGGAGGAAAATACCCGAAAAAGAAAAAGAATTTACCTATACATGATTTTGAGATGAAACAGGGCGTCCTGTATTATGTTAATAGCCAGAATGATAGGGCAGTATTTCAGCTAGTTATTCCGGACGCGTTGCGGTCATCAGCGTTAAAGCTTGCGCATGCTTCAAAAATTGCAGGGCATCCGGGGATCTTTAAAACGCACTTAAAAGCAAAGTCTCTACTTTATTTTCCAGGATTACTTTCTGAGGTAATCAATTTCGTGAAGTCGTGCCCTCGTTGCCAGAGGAGGAAAGGCACCCTTAAGGTACAAGCCCCACTTCAGGAATTTCCTGAAATTCGCGAACCGTTAGATCGTGTGGGGGCCGATCTGATTGATTTACACCACAGTCATTCAGGAAATAGATATGTGTTGGTGCTAGTTGACCATCTGTCTAGATACACTACACTAGTTGCATTACCTCAGAAGGATTCTCGTACGGTTGCAGATGCGTTCTTGCGTAGGTTCGTTACTGTATTCGGACCTCCTAAAGTTTTAGTCTCTGACCGGGGTCAAGAATTCAATGGGAATATATTTAGAGAAGTTTGTAAGATTTTAGAGACAACTTCGGCTTTTACAACGGCCTACCACCCACAAGCAAACGGAATGACGGAACGGACTAATCGTTCAGTCAAGGATATGCTTGCAATCCTTGCTGAACATGATGCAAACACCTGGGATGAACACCTACCCTATGTTCAGTTCGCCTTGAATACTGCCATCCACCAATCAATTAACACCCAACCACTTCATTTGTTTACTGGTAATTCATGCAATTTCCCGTCAGGTCTGCTTAACAGACATAATGTTGCATACGGGGAGGACTATCCTTCAGAGGTCCTTGGTAAAATGAGAAATGCATGGAATATTGCAGCTGAAGCGTCCAAGAAGGCACGGACTCGGTATGCTCATTTTTATGACAAGAAAGTGCGCCCTCTTGAGTTGAAGGAAGGAAGCCTCGTATTGAGAGTGAATGAGGCTGCGCCCGCCAATCAGAGCAGGAAACTAGCTCCGAGGTGGCGAGGACCATATAGAGTAATTAAAAGGGCGGGGCCGGTTAATCTTGTTATAAAAGGAGTGTTCGAGGACCAGGTGGAAAGGACAATTCACGTAAATAAATTGAAACATTATCATGCTAGAGAGGAATTAGAACTGCCTTCAGCGGGTCTAGTTCCTGACTCAGCAGTGCTGACTCATGGCTTCACCGACGAGTCAGAAGATGAGGATGACCCTCTGTCATCGCTCATCAGTAGTCAGGTGCAGTCTCGCCACCCTATGGTGACGAGATCTCGCGCTATACAGTAAAGTAACTTCCTTGGTTAGTATAATTTAGTATTCATTAGATTTTCCTGTAAAGGCAATGAGATGTACTATGTCTATACTTGACTCAGGTAGCAACTTTTACCGTGCTCTGGGGTTCCACCTCCACCAAACCCAGAGTATATCTATGCTTCCGCTGTGTTGTGTCTGTCTGTTCCCAGGTCTGATTGGTACACCGACCCAGTTGTTCCAGCCACACGTGAACCCTTGTCTGTAAAGACCGAGGGGGGAGGCACGTTACACAAAGCCCTCCCCCCACCAGACCCAGTAACCCATACATCAGTTACTTTGGGGATGAGTGACTGTCCAAGAGTCACCCGGCCGACGCCTCACGTCACTAACGAGGTTGTCAGGGCCAGCGAGCTGTCCACATTATAGCAGTCACCGGAGGTGCCATACAACGCCGGGGTAGCTGTCTCGAGATCACCACTACCCACCTGCTGCGTCATCAAGACTGCAGCCATTCCAGCAGTGTTGGAGGAGAGGTCAAGAAATGGAAAGCACGTAGCAGTACTCAAGAATTTCGCCGGAAGATTAATGATTACGTCATCTGAAGTAACAAGAAAGCGGAAGTAAGGCGGTCACAGGTGGAAGGCACGGTTTCCCTACAGAGTACCGGGACTCGCCAATAGAAGGTCGCAAAATTGTCTCCTTTGGCCTAAAGTCGGCGGTACGAGGGTATACACAGTTGGTGTTTACGGCCTAGTAACCTGGTGACATCAAGAAACGCCTGAGATGACGTGAGCAATGATGGAAGACGAGATTCACCTGTTCTGCAAACAAGCAACCCGCCTCTACGACCTTCTGACACCACTCCTGCTAAGAGACACCGTTGGTACATCCAGTCCTGCTCTGCTGTGGTCATCTGCGACGTCAAGTTTAACATCAAGACTGCCGTGTGAACTGTGATTGATACGAAGGCGTGTGGACTGTCGAGAGCAAGATTAATGGCCGAAGTAACAGTATTCTACAGCTGTCACTTGGCACTCCGCTCTACTACACTCTGTCGTCATTCAGGAGTACCGGATGGGAGTACAAGAGGACCAGGTATTGATGTCTACACATGGGGAGAAGCAAGATCGACACCGTCATCGTCAGCGACTACATTCAGCATCCAGCAGCATCGATTTTTTTTTTTTTCGATTACTCAATATGAACAATTGATACAAACAACAAAGTTGGCTCTGAACATCTGTGTAAAGAACATCTGGACACTTTTGTTTAAATGTTGAAAAACAGAGTTAGAATCAATTCTTTATAAATGTTGAAAAACAGATTTAAAATAATTCTGGTATAATATATGAATTTTACTCTATAAATTGGCCAGTAATCAAAATCGAAGCCCCTGTGTAATTGTCTCAGCCCAGAACAAACGGTTATGGAAAATTATGTTGTGCTATTTTTTTTTGCAGAATGTTTGAACACAGGAGAGGCGGACCAATATAAACATTGACACTTCTAGTGAGTGAGAACACTTGGCTGTACAGTCAGCTGAAACCTGTGATATAGTATAGGAATTTTTTTTATTTTTAGATACATGTAATAAACGTTAGGTGTGTTCCTTAACATGTCAAGGTTGACATTGATGGGGAGTGGTTAGTACACGGATGTGAGCTTGATAGTTCCGTAGTACGCTCCCGGATGACTGAAAGTTCAGTCTGATGATATAACTTTAATGTTTGTTTGAGCACGGTGTGGCCGGCTCTAGAGGACACATGGACTTGGCTAGTGAAGAGCCAAGAGAGTTTAATAGCTAGTTTTTGATGGTAGAGTAGGGACATGTTATTTAGCTATGTCAGTAAGGATAGGATGTATGTTTCCTGATATTAGAGGATTGCTGTCAGTTGACAGCTGAGAAATTTATGAAATATGAACATGTTCATTATGATGTTGGACTATTATTTGTCAAATTTTATTAGTTAGGTTAGCTTTTGTTTGTGGCATGAGTTGAATTGTGGGTTTGGATACTAAACCTCGTGAATTTTAACAAATTAACAAGGTTTACTAAGTGCTTGTGCGGGGGGGTTGTAACAAACTAGGCTGTTGTAAGAATTATCCAGAGTGGTTTATCGACAAAAGAGAATGGGAAGCTGAGCCGCATGGTGACCTGACCCCCAGGGGAATTCGCGGTGGAAATAACCGACGCTTTGTTCATAGCTGCGTATAATGAATCATCCTATAGTATTCAGTAATTTAGAGAAAATTAGCCTTTATTCATTTTGCATTAAAATTGTATTGTATAATAGTACTGGATACAATATCAAGAGTATTCTAATTATTGAGTTTAAGTCACCATCAGTGACGTCACGAATCAGATCTAACTTTTAAAGCGGAGTGACCGGCGGTCATAGGTCATCAGGGGTTGACAGGTCTACTATTTCTCAAAGTTTTAATAACCATTTTTGTGATCGGGAACAGCTCTGCCGTTAGATGTTTGTAATTTAATTCAGTAAAATAATTCAACCAGTCTGGATCAATTCAGTACAAACAGAGTTTAATTGTTATAACTTAACCTTGCTAAAGTAACTGGGTAAGCGATGCGGAACAATACAATGTTCTAGTCTGGGGTAGACCAGACAAGAGAGAGATCAGTGTGGTCACGGAAGCAGCTGGGAGAGGTCAAACATCTTACCTCTCCCCAAGACCAGCCAAGACATCTAGCTGGTCGCCCAAGGTATAGTTGCTATTGTTAAGTATAGAAATAGTCTTCTCATTTGCCATTCAGGTCAAGTAGGGAGTGTTAAAGTGATAGGGAGTGAACATTTTTAGATTTTGTTTTAGTTTTTCTTTTAATAAATTAAATTTGTTAATATTTTTGCATTTTATTGTTTCCATGTGTTTTATGTGTATACTTGTCCTGGTCACGTGGTCCACACGAGGCAGAGTTGCATTGGGCGCCGATTCTAACATCGAATCGGAATTATCATTACCGTGTAATTTATTCCACACTCAAGGTCATCGTTTATAGTGGGGATCAAGCCCCTAGGTTGATTAATTAGCGTGATCGATCCAGACCTCGATCATTGCTCTTCTTTTACTGGTCTGGTGGTGGCAGCAGAGGTGACTCTAGGGTTTTGTTCAGAGCTTAGGTCACGTCATACTGGGTGTAGAATCCTAAGTCGGTCAATCGTCTTAGGACCACGTGGCGTGGAGTTGGCTTTGGTAAAAGTTTGGTGGAGTCCCTTGGTAGAGAATAATAAGTAAGAATACGGGTAGAGGGCTAAGAAAGAAGGAAGTAGAGAGAGGAACACCCCGTACCTTGTCAACCCGTGTTACAACGACACTGGAAGACAGAAGAGTAAGGGGGGACATGATCACAACCTACAAAATCCTCAGGGGAATCGACCGGGTAAACAAGGATGAACTTTTCAACACTGGTGGGACGCGAACAAGGGGACACAGGTGGAAGCTGAGTACCCAAATGAGCCACAGAGACGTTAGAAAGAACTTTTTCAGTGTCAGAGTAGTTAGCAAATGGAATGCATTAGGAAGTGATGTGGTGGAGGCTGACTCCATTCACAGTTTCAAATGTAGATATGATAGAGCCCAATAGGCTCAGGAATCTGTACACCAGTTGATTGACGGTTGAGAGGCGGGACCAAAGAGCCAGAGCTCAACCCCCGCAAGCACAATTAGGTGAGTACAATTAGGTGAGTACACACACACACACACACACACACACACACACACGCACACACACGCACACACACGCACACACACGCACACACACGCACACACACGCACACACACGCACACACACACACACACACGCACACACACGCGCACACACACGCACACACACACACACACACACACACTGTAGGCAGATACAACACCAACATGCCACAGTCATCACATGTGAACGTTGTGGACCAACACAGGCTTAGAGCAGGACACTCTGCCTCTCTCAGCTGCTGCAACACTCACATCATTGTGGTTGCACTATGGAAGACAAGCCAGATTAAACCGTAATGAACACGCCACAAAAATTCAACAATCCACACCATGGCTAAATAAATTACTACAGGTGTAGCTTATACTTCCTAATGAACAGAATCCAAAATGAAACACACGGAGTATTCACAGCAAAAAGCGGCCCCCATTATCTAAAGTGGGCTCTGGGAGTTCTGATCTCCAAGCCCGGTAAGGAGCCAGGCTTGACGGGATAACTTGAATCAACAGGCTGTTGCAGAGAGCTGACGACAGGCCCACGTATCCAGAACAGCCTAATTTGTTCGGCCCGTCTTGCAGGAACTTCTCTCTCTTCTTGTAGGAGTACACTTTGCAACCTATTCTCGCACTTTCTTAGTCAATATCGACTTATTAAATACGTGCATATGTGACATACTAAACATACTAGTTTACCTTGAAAAGCTTCATAGCATACACCGACCTTACCTAACCTTCTTAGTATGTTAAGCATCTTATTGCTTCGTAATTACAATTATTACTTAACCTATTATAGGTATAGGTTAAGTAATAATTGTAAATACGAAGCAATAAGATGCTTATCTTAACATACTAAGAAGGTTAGGTAAGGTCGGTGTTTTCTATGAAGCTTTTCAAGGTAAACTAGTATGTTTAGTATGTCACATATGCACGTATTTAATAAGTCAATATTGACTGTAAGAAAGTGCGAGAACGGGTTGCACTTTGTACAGGCAATATTTCTAATGTTTGCTAGCAGAATATTTAACCGCTATAGACCTCTGATGTTCAGACAATGTTCTGTGATTGTGGTCATAGCACTGCTTTTCACTGGCGCTCCTGTGCAATTTATCATGTCTTTGGCTCCAGTATGTTGTTATTCTACTGTGCAAATTTGGGGCCTGGCCCTCCAGTAACTTCCATGTATATATTATTTAATACATCTCTCGTCTCCTTTCCAAGAGTACATTTTGAGACGGTCCTCATAATTCAAATGTTTTATCGTTTCTATGCGTGCCATATGTTCTCTGTAGTCCTGTAGTGGAGCCGGTCGGCCGAGCGGACAGCACGCTGGACTTGTGATCCTGTGTTCCCGGGTTCGATCCCAGGCGCCGGCGAGAAACAATGGGCAGAGTTATTTTCACCCTATGCTCCTGTTACCTAGCAGTAAAATAGGTACCTGGGTGTTAGTCAGCTGTCACGGGCTGCTTCCTGGGGGTGTAGGCCTGGTCGACGACCGGGCCACGGGGACACTAAAAAGCCCCGAAATCATCTCAAGATAACCAAGATAACCTCTAATTCAGAGATCTCTCCTGGTCTGAAAGGGGAAGCGAGTACCGAGCAATACTCAAACGGGACAGCACCAGTGATGTAAACAGTAGTATCATTGTTGAGAGTCAGGATTTGAAGGTTCTTATAATCCGTTCTCTCATTTTCCTGGTCGCTTCTATATTTGCTTGGTAATGCTGACCAGATTCGCTAGTCACAAGATATTCCAAGATTCTTTACTTGCTTTGTTCCTACTATGAGATTTGATTGTGTATTGTATCCTGTATTTCGTTTAAGATTTTAAATTGTTGCTAATTCCTGGTACCTAAGTACCAGGAATTTATAACTTGTTAAAATGATAGTTTTCTGTTTCCCAGTTTAATTTTTTATTTATATTGGCTTTTAATTTTCAGCGTCTTCTAGAGAAGTAATTCTCATGCTGATTTTTGTATCGTCTGAAGTTAATGAGACGAAGCTGTGACTTGTATATTTATGAGTAGATGGTGTGAGAATGAGTAAGAGCTGTGGTGCCGGTACTGTGTACTCATCTAGTTGTGTTTGCGGGGGTTGAGCTCTGGCTCTTTGGTCCCGCCTCTCAACTGTGCCCTGCTGTACGGAAGTTTGCCCTGTGCTTCGACGTTTTGTTCGACTGTTACTCTTTGAATTCTATTTAACAGGAAATGTAACAGCCATCGGCCAACTTTACCTGTTATTCCTGTCGATCTCATTTTATAGGCTAGTGTTGGTTACTCTTGCAGTGCTCGTCACTGCCATATCTAACAGTGACGTGCTCCACAGGCGACACCACGTCCATGGCAGCAGCACCCGTTGAGGATACAACACATCGTCCAGTCGTTGTATACTAATTCTTCAAGTAGACTGTAGTAAATCTGTAGTGTTCAGCGAAGAACAAAAATTAAATCCCAATTGTGGAAAAACATATAACTTAAAATTAGAATACATTACAAAACATAAGCTAACTTGCCTGTAGACTGTAATCACAGGCAAGTTAGCTTATGTTTTGTAATGTATTCTAATTTTAAGTTATATGTTTTTCCACAATTGGGATTTAATTTTTGTTCTTCGCTGAACACTACAGATTTACTACAGTCTACTTGAAGAATAGGCACCATTAAGACGGGCATTGGAGTCCGATTCAGAAGAATGGTCAGTGAGGGCTGGGAGCGGAGTCGGTGACCACTAATGTGTGTAGGTAGGCAGAAGGCCGTGACGTGACGCTAGGGGCTAAGATGCCAGCTTCGCCAACACACCACAACTGGCCTTGAGTGAAAGTGGAGACACTTACCTGTAGCTGTAAGATACAGGGTCGAGCCTGGCCCCCACACCGGGCTCGGGGAGTAGAATTCCAGATTTGTATATATCTCAAAAAAAAAAAAAAAAAAAAAAGAGTTGTTACATTCTTGTACAGCCACTAGTACGCGTAGCGTTTCGGGCAAGTCCTTAATCCTATGGTCCCTGGAATACGATCCCCTGCCGCGAAGAATCGTTTTTTCATCCAAGTACACATTTTACTGTTGCGTTAAATAGAGGCTTCAGTTAAGGAATTGCGCCCAGTAAATCCTCCCCGGCCAGGATACGAACCCATGACATAGCGCTCGCGGAACGCCAGGCGAGTGTCTTACCACTCCTCCACGGAGACTTGAAATTCTCCAGATATGACCCCAGGTAGCTGCTGGCTGCTTCTCGGCTCTACTTTTGTACATTGCCCTACATAAGCCGCCTAAATGGCTATCCCTCCTAGCTGCTTTTACCTTCCATCCATCCCTCCTCTATCCTGTCTTCATTCCTCGCCAGTAGACACGTCCCCTCCCCCACCCCCCGGAGGATCACCACAGGGGGCGGCGCCACAGCAGAACACAGTCTCTGGCAAAGGGAAACAAACAAACAAAACAAAGACCGAAAACTTGTTGATATTACAAATGGGCTGCCTGTAATGGGCTGCCTGTAATGGGCTGCCTGTAATGGGCTGCCTGTAATGGGCTGCCTGTAATGGGCTGCCTGTAATGGGCTGCCTGTAATGGGCTGCCTGTAATGGGCTGCCTGTAA
>NW_025561069.1:0-21034 GCF_020424385.1 Procambarus clarkii | reverse complement strand
GTGTCCCCTCAGATGGTCTCCCTTATCACAGTTTGTGTCTATGGATGTGTGTCTGTGTGTGAGTGTGTATATCCCTGTGAGTGTCCGGGTGAATGTGAGTGCCCCTGTGAGTGTCCGGGTGAGTGTGTGTCCGGTTATACCTGTGGGTCCACGAGGCCATCTGTGTCCCCTCAGATGGTCTCCCTTATCACAGTCTATGGGTGTGTGTGAGTGTCCCTGTGAGTGTTCGGGTGAGGGTGTGTGAGTGTCCGGGTTTATGTGAGGTTTGGTTCCTGGAACAATCCTTCCTCCCCCCCCTCCCCAAATCTCCTCCCTTATTCCCACCGTGGGTTCGAATCCCAGGTGATTAGACCTGCCCTAAGTCCATGGATCCAAGGTATCCATCCGTGGGCCCAACGGATTTCACCCCTTCCCCACTTTCCAAGGGCCAGGTCAATTCTAGCTATCCAGGGAACCTGTCGAAACAGAGGCAGCTACAGGAGGGGACACACAAATATTTGTGCCCTGCAGTTACACAACCGTTCCGACAGGCTCGATCGCAATGTATCCAGATGAGAACTCGTTCTCTTCCGACTAGACCACGCTGGAGTCGCTGTATGTCTCAAATTTGGTGCCTGTATTTATAGTTAGTATTTTTGGTGTATTAATTGATTTGTTTTCATTTTTTAATTACTTAGAGAGATTTAGGGAGTTGGGGGGGGGGGGGGGGAGCGGGTTGCGTGTGTAGTGGATTGTCAAGATCGTGGTTGGTTAGTATTTATGTAGTTGTGTTCACCTAGTTGTGCTTGCGAGGGTTGAGCTCTCCTCTTTCGGCCCGCCTCTCAACTGTCAATCAATCAATTATTACTAACTATTAAAAATTATTCCACACACACACATCCAGGAAGCCGCCCGTAACAGCTGTCTAACGCCCAGGTACATATTTACTGCTAGGTAACAGGGGCATCAGAATGATAGAAACTCTGCTGATTTCCGTTTGTTCCATCACCGCGAAATGGCATGAGCTAGGATTACGAGTCGAGAGCGACGTCCACTCAGCTATAAAGCCCCCTAGTTTGTGTATTGGTGCAAAAGAGTATTTGGGAGAGGGTAATGGAAAGGAATGATGTTTGGTGGCCTTGAAGGCTTTGGAGTTGGCAGTTATGAATTTAAATATTTATTTTTTTAAGATAGGATATATAAGCAAAAGACGTTACGAGATATAGTAAGAAAAGTTTTTCTGACTGAGGTAAGGTACTGTCTGATTGACTTGTATGTTAGGAAAAAGAATACATATTAGAAACTTAGATGATCTTTTGAAATGTTTCTTAGCAAATAGTTGCAAATTTTTGTGTAAAAAGCATTTGGTTACCGTACCCTAAACAAACACACGTGAGCAAAATTAGTCCACGGGATTCAGAGAGAGTGAGCAGCGAAATAGTAACAAAAAATGTGACAATGAGGGGAAACTATGTCATTCAAACGTTAACCATATAAATTACAGTAACACTAACCGAGCGTCCACATACATATTCCAATCAATTTACATAAATAGACATTTACTAATATATTCCTTTAAAATGGACACATGCAGATAGTTACAGTACACATGTCAGATCAATTACTGGTACACATAAACACTCATAGCTGGACGTGTCTGTCGATCTTGACAATAGTAGACATGTAACAAAAAATGTGACAATAATGGGAAATTATGTCATTCAAACGTATAAATTTTAACCATATAAATTACAGAAATACTAATCGCGCGCACACGTACATATGTCAATCAATTTACATAAATAAACATTCACTAATGTGTACCTTTAAAATGGACACATACAGATAATTACCGTACACATGTCAGTTCAATTACAGGTACACATAAACACACATAGCTTCACGTGTCTGTCGGTCTTGACAATAGTACACATGGATACGCACACAAAACAGTCCATTATCAATTAACGTGTGTGTGTGTGTATTTATTTTCTCTTTGTATTTACTATATGTATCAGCAGAATCGAGTTATTAGCTCTTGGACCCCGCCTATCAAATATATGTATTTTTTCTTTTTTATATCTACTACATCAATTTCTCTCTAACACAAACACACACACACACACACACACACACACACACACACACACACACACACACACACACACACACAAAAACAAAAAGGAAAAAGACTTGGGGGTTGATATCACGCCAGACCTGTCTCCTGCAGCACATATCAAGCGGATAACATCAGCGGCATATGCCAGGCTGGCCAACATACGAACGGCATTCAGAAACTTGTGTAAAGAATCATTCAGAACTTTGTATACCACATATGTCAGGCCAATCCTGGAGTATGCAGCCCCAGCATGGAGTCCATATCTAGTCAAGGATAAGACTAAACTGGAAAAGGTTCAAAGGTTTGCCACCAGACTAGTACCCGAGCTGAGAGGTATGAGCTACGAGGAGAGACTACGGGAATTAAACCTCACTTCGCTGGAAGACAGAAGAGTTAGGGGGGACATGATCACCACATTCAAGATTCTGAAGGGGATTGATAGGGTAGATAAAGACAGTCTATTTAACACAAGGGGAACACGCACAAGGGGACACAGGTGGAAACTGAGTGCCCAAATGAGCCACAGAGATATTAGAAAGAACTTTTTTAGTGTCAGGGTGGTTGACAAATGGAATGCATTAGGAAGTGATGTGGTGGAGGCTGACTCCATACACAGTTTCAAGTGTAGATATGACAGAGCCCGATAGGCTCATGAATCTGTACACCTGTTGATTGACGGTTGAGAGGCGGGACCAAAGAGCCAGAGCTCAACCCCCGCAAACACAACTAGGTGAACTAGGTGAGTACACACACACACACACACACACACACACACACAAACTGGAGGCCTACCGTCTAAACGGAGAGAGTTCGTTGGCTATAATGCTAATGGTCCCCGATCGAATCTCAGTTGATGCAATAGCAAACTCAACTCAAAAACTGCAAACTGAATACTCACACCCTAAAAGTGACTCGAACCCATACTGCCAGGAGCAACGCAACTGGTATGTACAGGACGCCTTAATCCGCTTGTGTCCATTTTAAAAGAATATATTAGTGAATGTTTATTTATGTAAATTGATTGCAATATGTTTCATTCCAATCACACATATTCCAATCAATTTACATAAATTTAATTTAAAAGTGTGATTCCAATCATACATATTCCAATCTTGACATATGTCAAGCGGATTAATGCATCGTGTACATGCCAGTTGCGTTGCTCCTAGCAGTATGGGTTCGAGTCACTTCTGGGGTGTGAGTTTTCAGTTGCATATTAAATAAGTTTTCAGTTGCATATTAAATAATAAATATTTATTTATTAAATTTAATTTAATTTATTTATTTATTAAAATAATTATTTAATAATTGAATAAAATATTAATTAAAAAAAATGATTTATTTATTTTTTAAAATTAAATACTAAATAATAAATTAAATATTGATATATACTTGTGGGTCCAGGACGCCATCTGTGTCCCCTCAGATGGTCTCCCTTATCACAGTTTGTGTCTATGGATGTGTGTCTGTGTGTGAGTGTGTATATCCCTGTGAGTGTCCGGGTGAATGTGAGTGCCCCTGTGAGTGTCCGGGTGAGTGTGTGTCCGGTTATACCTGTGGGTCCACGAGGCCATCTGTGTCCCCTCAGATGGTCTCCCTTATCACAGTCTATGGGTGTGTGTGAGTGTCCCTGTGAGTGTTCGGGTGAGGGTGTGTGAGTGTCCGGGTTTATGTGAGGTTTGGTTCCTGGAACAATCCTTCCTCCCCCCCTCCCCAAATCTCCTCCCTTATTCCCACCGTGGGTTCGAATCCCAGGTGATTAGACCTGCCCTAAGTCCATGGATCCAAGGTATCCATCCGTGGGCCCAACGGATTTCACCCCTTCCCCACTTTCCAAGGGCCAGGTCAATTCTAGCTATCCAGGGAACCTGTCGAAACAGAGGCAGCTACAGGAGGGGACACACAAATATTTGTGCCCTGCAGTTACACAACCGTTCCGACAGGCTCGATCGCAATGTATCCAGATGAGAACTCGTTCTCTTCCGACTAGACCACGCTGGAGTCGCTGTATGTCTCAAATTTGGTGCCTGTATTTATAGTTAGTATTTTTGGTGTATTAATTGATTTGTTTTCATTTTTTAATTACTTAGAGAGATTTAGGGAGTTGGGGGGGGGGGGGGGAGCGGGTTGCGTGTGTAGTGGATTGTCAAGATCGTGGTTGGTTAGTATTTATGTAGTTGTGTTCACCTAGTTGTGCTTGCGAGGGTTGAGCTCTCCTCTTTCGGCCCGCCTCTCAACTGTCAATCAATCAATTATTACTAACTATTAAAAATTATTCCACACACACACATCCAGGAAGCCGCCCGTAACAGCTGTCTAACGCCCAGGTACATATTTACTGCTAGGTAACAGGGGCATCAGAATGATAGAAACTCTGCTGATTTCCGTTTGTTCCATCACCGCGAAATGGCATGAGCTAGGATTACGAGTCGAGAGCGACGTCCACTCAGCTATAAAGCCCCCTAGTTTGTGTATTGGTGCAAAAGAGTATTTGGGAGAGGGTAATGGAAAGGAATGATGTTTGGTGGCCTTGAAGGCTTTGGAGTTGGCAGTTATGAATTTAAATATTTATTTTTTTAAGATAGGATATATAAGCAAAAGACGTTACGAGATATAGTAAGAAAAGTTTTTCTGACTGAGGTAAGGTACTGTCTGATTGACTTGTATGTTAGGAAAAAGAATACATATTAGAAACTTAGATGATCTTTTGAAATGTTTCTTAGCAAATAGTTGCAAATTTTTGTGTAAAAAGCATTTGGTTACCGTACCCTAAACAAACACACGTGAGCAAAATTAGTCCACGGGATTCAGAGAGAGTGAGCAGCGAAATAGTAACAAAAAATGTGACAATGAGGGGAAACTATGTCATTCAAACGTTAACCATATAAATTACAGTAACACTAACCGAGCGTCCACATACATATTCCAATCAATTTACATAAATAGACATTTACTAATATATTCCTTTAAAATGGACACATGCAGATAGTTACAGTACACATGTCAGATCAATTACTGGTACACATAAACACTCATAGCTGGACGTGTCTGTCGATCTTGACAATAGTAGACATGTAACAAAAAATGTGACAATAATGGGAAATTATGTCATTCAAAC
The DNA here is from genome assembly GCF_020424385.1 of Procambarus clarkii. Classification (NCBI taxonomy): domain Eukaryota; kingdom Metazoa; phylum Arthropoda; class Malacostraca; order Decapoda; family Cambaridae; genus Procambarus; species Procambarus clarkii. Next base: position 15,818 of record NW_025561069.1, on the reverse strand, counting down.
GTATAAATTTTAACCATATAAATTACAGAAATACTAATCGCGCGCACACGTACATATGTCAATCAATTTACATAAATAAACATTCACTAATGTGTACCTTTAAAATGGACACATACAGATAATTACCGTACACATGTCAGTTCAATTACAGGTACACATAAACACACATAGCTTCACGTGTCTGTCGGTCTTGACAATAGTACACATGGATACGCACACAAAACAGTCCATTATCAATTAACGTGTGTGTGTGTGTATTTATTTTCTCTTTGTATTTACTATATGTATCAGCAGAATCGAGTTATTAGCTCTTGGACCCCGCCTATCAAATATATGTATTTTTTCTTTTTTATATCTACTACATCAATTTCTCTCTAACACAACACACACACACACACACACACACACACACACACACACACACACACACACACACACACACACACACACAAAAAAAAAGGAAAAAGACTTGGGGGTTGATATCACGCCAGACCTGTCTCCTGCAGCACATATCAAGCGGATAACATCAGCGGCATATGCCAGGCTGGCCAACATACGAACGGCATTCAGAAACTTGTGTAAAGAATCATTCAGAACTTTGTATACCACATATGTCAGGCCAATCCTGGAGTATGCAGCCCCAGCATGGAGTCCATATCTAGTCAAGGATAAGACTAAACTGGAAAAGGTTCAAAGGTTTGCCACCAGACTAGTACCCGAGCTGAGAGGTATGAGCTACGAGGAGAGACTACGGGAATTAAACCTCACTTCGCTGGAAGACAGAAGAGTTAGGGGGGACATGATCACCACATTCAAGATTCTGAAGGGGATTGATAGGGTAGATAAAGACAGTCTATTTAACACAAGGGGAACACGCACAAGGGGACACAGGTGGAAACTGAGTGCCCAAATGAGCCACAGAGATATTAGAAAGAACTTTTTTAGTGTCAGGGTGGTTGACAAATGGAATGCATTAGGAAGTGATGTGGTGGAGGCTGACTCCATACACAGTTTCAAGTGTAGATATGACAGAGCCCGATAGGCTCATGAATCTGTACACCTGTTGATTGACGGTTGAGAGGCGGGACCAAAGAGCCAGAGCTCAACCCCCGCAAACACAACTAGGTGAACTAGGTGAGTACACACACACACACACACACACACACACACACACAAACTGGAGGCCTACCGTCTAAACGGAGAGAGTTCGTTGGCTATAATGCTAATGGTCCCCGATCGAATCTCAGTTGATGCAATAGCAAACTCAACTCAAAAACTGCAAACTGAATACTCACACCCTAAAAGTGACTCGAACCCATACTGCCAGGAGCAACGCAACTGGTATGTACAGGACGCCTTAATCCGCTTGTGTCCATTTTAAAAGAATATATTAGTGAATGTTTATTTATGTAAATTGATTGCAATATGTTTCATTCCAATCACACATATTCCAATCAATTTACATAAATTTAATTTAAAAGTGTGATTCCAATCATACATATTCCAATCTTGACATATGTCAAGCGGATTAATGCATCGTGTACATGCCAGTTGCGTTGCTCCTAGCAGTATGGGTTCGAGTCACTTCTGGGGTGTGAGTTTTCAGTTGCATATTAAATAAGTTTTCAGTTGCATATTAAATAATAAATATTTATTTATTAAATTTAATTTAATTTATTTATTTATTAAAATAATTATTTAATAATTGAATAAAATATTAATTAAAAAAAATGATTTATTTATTTTTTAAAATTAAATACTAAATAATAAATTAAATATTGATATATACTTGTGGGTCCAGGACGCCATCTGTGTCCCCTCAGATGGTCTCCCTTATCACAGTTTGTGTCTATGGATGTGTGTCTGTGTGTGAGTGTGTATATCCCTGTGAGTGTCCGGGTGAATGTGAGTGCCCCTGTGAGTGTCCGGGTGAGTGTGTGTCCGGTTATACCTGTGGGTCCACGAGGCCATCTGTGTCCCCTCAGATGGTCTCCCTTATCACAGTCTATGGGTGTGTGTGAGTGTCCCTGTGAGTGTTCGGGTGAGGGTGTGTGAGTGTCCGGGTTTATGTGAGGTTTGGTTCCTGGAACAATCCTTCCTCCCCCCCTCCCCAAATCTCCTCCCTTATTCCCACCGTGGGTTCGAATCCCAGGTGATTAGACCTGCCCTAAGTCCATGGATCCAAGGTATCCATCCGTGGGCCCAACGGATTTCACCCCTTCCCCACTTTCCAAGGGCCAGGTCAATTCTAGCTATCCAGGGAACCTGTCGAAACAGAGGCAGCTACAGGAGGGGACACACAAATATTTGTGCCCTGCAGTTACACAACCGTTCCGACAGGCTCGATCGCAATGTATCCAGATGAGAACTCGTTCTCTTCCGACTAGACCACGCTGGAGTCGCTGTATGTCTCAAATTTGGTGCCTGTATTTATAGTTAGTATTTTTGGTGTATTAATTGATTTGTTTTCATTTTTTAATTACTTAGAGAGATTTAGGGAGTTGGGGGGGGGGGGGGAGCGGGTTGCGTGTGTAGTGGATTGTCAAGATCGTGGTTGGTTAGTATTTATGTAGTTGTGTTCACCTAGTTGTGCTTGCGAGGGTTGAGCTCTCCTCTTTCGGCCCGCCTCTCAACTGTCAATCAATCAATTATTACTAACTATTAAAAATTATTCCACACACACACATCCAGGAAGCCGCCCGTAACAGCTGTCTAACGCCCAGGTACATATTTACTGCTAGGTAACAGGGGCATCAGAATGATAGAAACTCTGCTGATTTCCGTTTGTTCCATCACCGCGAAATGGCATGAGCTAGGATTACGAGTCGAGAGCGACGTCCACTCAGCTATAAAGCCCCCTAGTTTGTGTATTGGTGCAAAAGAGTATTTGGGAGAGGGTAATGGAAAGGAATGATGTTTGGTGGCCTTGAAGGCTTTGGAGTTGGCAGTTATGAATTTAAATATTTATTTTTTTAAGATAGGATATATAAGCAAAAGACGTTACGAGATATAGTAAGAAAAGTTTTTCTGACTGAGGTAAGGTACTGTCTGATTGACTTGTATGTTAGGAAAAAGAATACATATTAGAAACTTAGATGATCTTTTGAAATGTTTCTTAGCAAATAGTTGCAAATTTTTGTGTAAAAAGCATTTGGTTACCGTACCCTAAACAAACACACGTGAGCAAAATTAGTCCACGGGATTCAGAGAGAGTGAGCAGCGAAATAGTAACAAAAAATGTGACAATGAGGGGAAACTATGTCATTCAAACGTTAACCATATAAATTACAGTAACACTAACCGAGCGTCCACATACATATTCCAATCAATTTACATAAATAGACATTCACTAATATATTCCTTTAAAATGGACACATGCAGATAGTTACAGTACACATGTCAGATCAATTACTGGTACACATAAACACTCATAGCTGGACGTGTCTGTCGATCTTGACAATAGTAGACATGTAACAAAAAATGTGACAATAATGGGAAATTATGTCATTCAAACGTATAAATTTTAACCATATAAATTACAGAAATACTAATCGCGCGCACACGTACATATGTCAATCAATTTACATAAATAAACATTCACTAATGTGTACCTTTAAAATGGACACATACAGATAATTACCGTACACATGTCAGTTCAATTACAGGTACACATAAACACACATAGCTTCACGTGTCTGTCGGTCTTGACAATAGTACACATGGATACGCACACAAAACAGTCCATTATCAATTAACGTGTGTGTGTGTGTATTTATTTTCTCTTTGTATTTACTATATGTATCAGCAGAATCGAGTTATTAGCTCTTGGACCCCGCCTATCAAATATATGTATTTTTTCTTTTTTATATCTACTACATCAATTTCTCTCTAACACAAACACACACACACACACACACACACACACACACACACACACACACACACACACACACACACACACACTTGGGGGTTGATATCACGCCAGACCTGTCTCCTGCAGCACATATCAAGCGGATAACATCAGCGGCATATGCCAGGCTGGCCAACATACGAACGGCATTCAGAAACTTGTGTAAAGAATCATTCAGAACTTTGTATACCACATATGTCAGGCCAATCCTGGAGTATGCAGCCCCAGCATGGAGTCCATATCTAGTCAAGGATAAGACTAAACTGGAAAAGGTTCAAAGGTTTGCCACCAGACTAGTACCCGAGCTGAGAGGTATGAGCTACGAGGAGAGACTACGGGAATTAAACCTCACTTCGCTGGAAGACAGAAGAGTTAGGGGGGACATGATCACCACATTCAAGATTCTGAAGGGGATTGATAGGGTAGATAAAGACAGTCTATTTAACACAAGGGGAACACGCACAAGGGGACACAGGTGGAAACTGAGTGCCCAAATGAGCCACAGAGATATTAGAAAGAACTTTTTTAGTGTCAGGGTGGTTGACAAATGGAATGCATTAGGAAGTGATGTGGTGGAGGCTGACTCCATACACAGTTTCAAGTGTAGATATGACAGAGCCCGATAGGCTCATGAATCTGTACACCTGTTGATTGACGGTTGAGAGGCGGGACCAAAGAGCCAGAGCTCAACCCCCGCAAACACAACTAGGTGAACTAGGTGAGTACACACACACACACACACACACACACACACACACAAACTGGAGGCCTACCGTCTAAACGGAGAGAGTTCGTTGGCTATAATGCTAATGGTCCCCGATCGAATCTCAGTTGATGCAATAGCAAACTCAACTCAAAAACTGCAAACTGAATACTCACACCCTAAAAGTGACTCGAACCCATACTGCCAGGAGCAACGCAACTGGTATGTACAGGACGCCTTAATCCGCTTGTGTCCATTTTAAAAGAATATATTAGTGAATGTTTATTTATGTAAATTGATTGCAATATGTTTCATTCCAATCACACATATTCCAATCAATTTACATAAATTTAATTTAAAAGTGTGATTCCAATCATACATATTCCAATCTTGACATATGTCAAGCGGATTAATGCATCGTGTACATGCCAGTTGCGTTGCTCCTAGCAGTATGGGTTCGAGTCACTTCTGGGGTGTGAGTTTTCAGTTGCATATTAAATAAGTTTTCAGTTGCATATTAAATAATAAATATTTATTTATTCAATTTAATTTAATTTATTTATTTATTAAAATAATTATTTAATAATTGAATAAAATATTAATTAAAAAAAATGATTTATTTATTTTTTAAAATTAAATACTAAATAATAAATTAAATATTGATATATACTTGTGGGTCCAGGACGCCATCTGTGTCCCCTCAGATGGTCTCCCTTATCACAGTTTGTGTCTATGGATGTGTGTCTGTGTGTGAGTGTGTATATCCCTGTGAGTGTCCGGGTGAATGTGAGTGCCCCTGTGAGTGTCCGGGTGAGTGTGTGTCCGGTTATACCTGTGGGTCCACGAGGCCATCTGTGTCCCCTCAGATGGTCTCCCTTATCACAGTCTATGGGTGTGTGTGAGTGTCCCTGTGAGTGTTCGGGTGAGGGTGTGTGAGTGTCCGGGTTTATGTGAGGTTTGGTTCCTGGAACAATCCTTCCTCCCCCCCTCCCCAAATCTCCTCCCTTATTCCCACCGTGGGTTCGAATCCCAGGTGATTAGACCTGCCCTAAGTCCATGGATCCAAGGTATCCATCCGTGGGCCCAACGGATTTCACCCCTTCCCCACTTTCCAAGGGCCAGGTCAATTCTAGCTATCCAGGGAACCTGTCGAAACAGAGGCAGCTACAGGAGGGGACACACAAATATTTGTGCCCTGCAGTTACACAACCGTTCCGACAGGCTCGATCGCAATGTATCCAGATGAGAACTCGTTCTCTTCCGACTAGACCACGCTGGAGTCGCTGTATGTCTCAAATTTGGTGCCTGTATTTATAGTTAGTATTTTTGGTGTATTAATTGATTTGTTTTCATTTTTTAATTACTTAGAGAGATTTAGGGAGTTGGGGGGGGGGGGGGGAGCGGGTTGCGTGTGTAGTGGATTGTCAAGATCGTGGTTGGTTAGTATTTATGTAGTTGTGTTCACCTAGTTGTGCTTGCGAGGGTTGAGCTCTCCTCTTTCGGCCCGCCTCTCAACTGTCAATCAATCAATTATTACTAACTATTAAAAATTATTCCACACACACACATCCAGGAAGCCGCCCGTAACAGCTGTCTAACGCCCAGGTACATATTTACTGCTAGGTAACAGGGGCATCAGAATGATAGAAACTCTGCTGATTTCCGTTTGTTCCATCACCGCGAAATGGCATGAGCTAGGTTTCTGACATGTGGACAAAGTAGGCCAGGCGTCAGAGTGAGGAGGAGGGCAGCCATTGTTGTTTATATTGAGACCAGAGGCTCACACGGGAGCAAATTCGGCTCCTGTTAATTTACTTGGACGTAGTGTTATGGAAACCAAAGGTGTACCATTTTTCAACACGCTGTCTACATATCAAGTTAAGTGTTCTTTCCGAAACCCATTATCTATCATTAGTGGCCATTAATGTCATTATATAGGGTGAGCCGGTTAGAACGCGAAATCGCCTCATACTAAAGGTAATTAAGCCAGGTCTTTAATGTTCCATGTACTGTATAGTGTTTTCTCTGATATAACTTGTCATATATAGGATTCTGGCTTCACAGTTAGCGCCCTTTTGACAGGTCAAGACGAGGAAGAGTTTGTGCACCAGTTACTGGGTGATATGGAAGCTACCTCAAAGAGGATAATTTGGTGTCTACACCCTAGTTATACCTGGTGGACTAACCTGCTGTACTATAAGATAAGGAACCTCATCAATGTATGTAGCTATTACTGTAGTTTGATTGGCTGCATATATATTAATTTAATAACCCCCCCTAATGTGTAGAGGATCGATTTGTGAGATTATGAGATTATTGCAGAAATACAGTCCACTTATCATTATACAAATTGCTATCGAAGTATATAAATTAACGTAAATATAAATTCATATAAATTAAATAAATATAAATCTCACAGGTCGGTTCCCACATTATTTGGACCTTCGGAACCGGAATATTCGGTCCTTTGAACCCACATTTGGTCATCTTAGTACCGGATGAACCAGTTAACCAGTGGATTCATTAAATATACTAGTGCAGTGTGATTTAAACAAAGCCAGTCAAGACGGCAGCGTAGCCTCGAGGGAGCTCAGGAGCCTCCCTCAGCCCAGTTCAGCTTCGTCAGCGGTTTCATGCACACCCACAGATTTGGTGGAGTGTTATTCTGTGAAATGACAGCGCTAATATAGAAACCAGCCAAATTAGTGACTGTGTCGCGAGATTGTTCACGGATTTCGTGGTGTTACATTTCGCGAGAGATTATCTACGAATTTTGTGGAGTTTATTTCGCGAGGTCACTAATAATATTTAATACTTCTAGATAATATTAGAAGTTTCATAGAGGCTAATTAAGAGGCTATTATCAATAATTGTGTATATTATTTCTCCAAATAGAGAATTATTTAATATATATTGCACTAGTGATCACAGTATAATATTTACTAATTGCCAACCCACAACAGGGTAGATAAAACCATTGACTAGTTGAACTATTATCGTTCATCCTAGTCCCATTATTACCATAGTGAATGGTCCAGACCCTATTTTGGGTGTAATTTTTATCAACTCGAATTGAGTTGTATATATAATAATTTACTTATGATCATTACACCTTTGAGTGATTAATTAGTGTCTCTACCATCCTAGGGTGATATAGAAGAGCTAACCTAAAGGTACTTCCAGTGACACTGGTTTATCACTCAAATCATTAGTGTGTATGATTGTATATATATAATGTGTATTAATTTTAAGTGCTAACCTCTAGTAGAGGTAGGATTATTGCCTAGTGAGTGCAGAATTAACCCTAGGCTACCATTAGAGCTTGTTCAGTAATATGAGCAGCCCAAGTACAAGCCCCACAAGGCTTCACCAACTAGCCAGTATGGATAATGCAGGGAGAATGAAAAGAACCCTTGCAGGTCTTAAAGGCCACTTAACAAGACAGATCAAGAAATGTGAAGATTTGTCACAACAATCTCAAGTTGATTATGCTGACCTGGAAAGCTATTATCAAGCAGCTGCAGGTAAATTTGAGCAAATCAAATGCCAAATGGCTGTCCTTGTGGGGACAGACTACTACCATCAATTCATCGGTAGCCCTACTAAATATCAGGGTATAACCATGTTAAACTCTGCAGGAGGTAAATTACTCTCAGGCCCAGTATCAAGCCTGAGGAGACCTATGCCTGCAGATAAACAATACCAATAGAAACTAAATTTGTCAGCTGATTATATTTCTCCAGTAGCATTATACTAAGGAGATTACAGCTGACTATACCAACAGAGGTTGATGTTAGTATCATCATTTGTAGCTGAAGATGAGTTCATGAGGCCTCAGTGGCAAATCAGTGAACAGTAGCCTAAAACAGCTACAAGTCACTGCGACCAATGTCACTGAACCCACTGCAGTCTCAGAACCATACTTTACTTTAATGATGAGCTATTCAGTCTTCTGAATCAATTAACTAAATTAAACCCCAATAAATCTGATGACTGATTTGATACATTTATTATTAATCAAGATGTATTCCATGGGCCTCAGTGTTTATATATCAGTGACCAGTTACCTGAAGAAACTTCAGTTATATCTAATGTCACTGATCTCACTGCAGTCCCTGAATCATACTTGACTGTAGTACTTGATCACATCCAGTCTTCTGGGTTAAATAATATGTAATAAGGCTTGAATATTAGCCTTTCAAGAGTTAACAGGGAAATGAAATCGCATTAGACTTCTAACCCCTGCAACTCTAGTACGGGACATCCGTCCTGTACGAACAGACGCACAAATGTGTGATTACTAACTACTAACATCAAATTAATCTAATAATTTGAAGGAGGAGTATCGGTGTTCGTCTGTTCTAAAGAGGACTTCGACCCGTGAGCAGCCCCCTGGGGAATTATGTCGGAAAATCCGACACCATTTAATATCATACAGATAATAGCTGTATTACCAACAAGTTACCCATAGAAAACGTAACTTGTAGTGGAATTACCGTCTAAAGAAAACGGGATATCATCACCACATACTATTATAATTCACCAGCTATTTTGCTGGGAATTATTCTTAAATACATTAGTCTTTGGACTTTACCATCATAAAAAACATCTTATATAAATTAACTTAATTATCAATATTAAAGTAGAGTAAATGTGACCCTTCTATCACTTTCTGACATGTGGACAAAGTAGGCCAGGCGTCAGAGTGAGGAGGAGGGCAGCCATTGTTGTATATTTGAGACCAGAGGCTCACACGGGAGCAAATCGGCTCCTGTAAATTTACTTGGACGTGTGTTATGGAAACCAAAGGTGTACCATTTTCAACACGCTGTCTACATATCAAGTTAAGTGTTCTTTCCGAAAACCATGAGCTAATCATTGAGTGGCCATTAATGTCATATAGCTAGGGTGAGCCGGTTAGAACGCGAAATGCCTCATACTAAAGGTAATTAAGCCAGGTCTTTAATGTTCCATGTACTGTATAGTGTTTTTCTCTGATAAAACTTGTCAGATATAGGATTCTTGGCTTCACAGTTAGCGCCCTTTTGAAAGGTCAAGGACGAGGGAGAGGTTTTGATGCACCGTACTGGGTGATATGGAAGTACCTTTAAGAGGATATTTGGTGTCTACCACCCTAGTTATACCTGGTTGGACTAACCTGCTGTACTATAGATAAGGAACCTCATCAATGTATGTAGATATTACTGTAGTTTGATTGGCTGCATATATATTACTTTAAAACCCCCCCTACTGTGTAAGGATCGATTTGTGAGATGAGATTATTGCAGAAATACAGTCCACTTATCATATACAAATTGCTATCGAAGTAATAAAATAACGTAAATATAAATTCATTAAATTAAATAAATATATAATCTCACAGTCGGTTCCATGACTAGGATTACGAGTCGAGAGCGACGTCCACTCAGCTATAAAGCCCCCTAGTTTTTGTGTATGGTGCAAAAAGAGTATTTGGGAGAGGGTTAATGGAAAGGAATGATGTTTGGTGGCCTTGAAGGCTTTGGAGTTGGCAGTTATGAATTTAAATATTTATTTTTTTAAGATAGGATATATAAGCAAAAGACGTTTACGAGATATAGTAAGAAAAGTTTTTCTGACTGAGGTAAGGTACTGTCTGATTGACTTGTATGTTAGGAAAAAGAATACATATTAGAAACTTAGATGATCTTTTGAAATGTTTCTTAGCAAATAGTTGCAAATTTTTGTGTAAAAAGCATTTGGTTACCGTACCCTAAACAAACACACGTGAGCAAAATTAGTCCACGGGATTCAGAGAGAGTGAGCAGCGAAATAGTAACAAAAAATGTGACAATGAGGGGAAACTATGTCATTCCAACGTTAACCATATAAATTACAGTAACACTAACCGAGCGTCCACATACATATTCCAATCAATTTACATAAATAGACATTCACCAATATATTCCTTTAAAATGGACACATGCAGATAGTTACAGTACACATGTCAGATCAATTACTGGTACACATAAACACTCATACTCTGGACGTGTCTGTCGATCTTGACAATAGTAGACATGTAACAAAAAATGTGACAATAATGGGAAATTATATCATTCAAACGTATAAATTTTAACCATATAAATTACAGAAATACTAATCGCGCGCACACGTACATATGTCAATCAATTTACATAAATAAACATTCACTAATGTGTACCTTTCAAATGGACCACATACAGATAATTACCGTACACATGTCAGTTCAATTACAGGTACACATAAACACACATAGCTTCACGTGTCTGTCGGTCTTGACAATAGTACACATGGATACGCACACAAAACAGTCCATTATCAATTAACGTGTGTGTGTGTGTGTGTGTATTTTTTATTTTCTTTGTATTTACTATATGTATCAGCAGAATCGAGTTATTAGCTCTTGGACCCCGCCTATCAAATATATGTATTTTTTCTTTTTTTTATCTACTACATCAATTTCTCTCAAACACAAACACACACACACACACACACACACACACACACACACACACACACACACACACACACACACACACACACACACACACACACACACACACACACACACACACCACACACACACAGAACTGGAGGCCTACCGTCTAAACGGAGAGAGTTCGTTGGCTATAATGCTAATGGTCCCCGATCGAATCTCAGTTGATGCAATAGCAAACTCAACTCAAAAACTGCAAACTGAATACTCACACCCTAAAAGTGACTCGAACCCATACTGCCAGGAGCAACGCAACTGGTATGTACAGGACGCCTTACTCCGCTTGTGTCCATTTTAAAAGAATATATTAGTGAATGTTTATTTATGTAAATTGATTGCAATATGTTTCATTCCAATCACACATATTCCAATCAATTTACATAAATTTAATTTAAAAGTGTGATTCCAATCATACATATTCCAATCTTGACATATGTCAAGCGGATTAATGCATCGTGTACATGCCAGTTGCGTTGCTCCTGGCAGTATGGGTTCGAGTCACTTCTGGGGTGTGAGTTTTCAGTTGCATATTAAATAAGTTTTCAGTTGCATATTAAATAATAAATATTTTATTTATTAAATTTAATTTAATTTATTTATTTATTAAAATAATTATTTAATAATTGAATAAAATATTAATTAAAAAAAATGATTTATTTATTTTTTAAAATTAAATACTAAATAATAAATTAAATTGATATATACTTGTGGGTCCAGGACGCCATCTGTGTCCCCTCAGATGGTCTCCCTTATCACAGTTTGTGTCTATGGATGTGTGTCTGTGTGTGTGAGTGTGTATATCCCTGTGTGTGTCCGGGTGAATGTGAGTGCCCCCTGTGAGTGTCGGGGTGAGTGTGTGTCCGGTTATACCTGTGGGTCCACGAGGCCATCTGTGTCCCCTCAGATGGTCTCCCTTATCACAGTCTATGGGTGTGTGTGAGTGTCCCTGTGAGTGTTCGGGGGTGAGGGTTGTGTGAGGTGTCCGGGTTTATGTGAGGTTTGGTTCCTGGAACAATCCTTCCTCCCCCCCTCCCCCAAATCTCCTCCCTTATTCCCACCGTGGGTTCGAATCCCAGGTGATTAGACCTGCCCTAAGTCCATGGATCCAAGGTATCCATCCGTGGGCCCAACGGATTTCACCCCTTCCCCACTTTCCAAGGGCCAGGTCAATTCTAGCTATCCAGGGAACCTGTCGAAACAGAGGCAGCTACAGGAGGGGACACACAAATATTTGTGCCCTGCAGTTACACAACCGTTCCGACAGGCTCGATCGCAATGTATCCAGATGAGAACTCGTTCTCTTCCGACTAGACCACGCTGGAGTCGCTGTATGTCTCAAATTTGGTGCCTGTATTTATAGTTAGTATTTTTGGTGTATTAATTGATTTGTTTTCATTTTTTAATTACTTAGAGAGATTTAGGGAGTTGGGGGGGGGGGGAGCGGGTTGCGTGTGTAGTGGATTGTCAAGATCGTTGTTGGTTAGTATTTATGTAGTTGTGTTCACCTAGTTGTGCTTGCGAGGGTTGAGCTCTCCTCTTTCGGCCCGCCTCTCAACTGTCAATCAATCAATTATTACTAACTATTAAAAATTATTCCACACACACACATCCAGGAAGCCGCCCGTAACAGCTGTCTAACGCCCAGGTACATATTTACTGCTAGGTAACAGGGGCATCAGAATGATAGAAACTCTGCTGATTTCCGTTTGTTCCATCACAGCGAAATGGCATGAGCTAGGATTACGAGTCGAGAGCGACGTCCACTCAGCTATAAAGCCCCCTAGTTTGTGTATTGGTGCAAAAGAGTATTTGGGAGAGGTTAATGGAAAGGAATGATGTTTGGTGGCCTTGAAGGCTTTGGAGTTGGCAGTTATGAATTTAAATATTTATTTTTTTAAGATAGGATATATAAGCAAAAGACGTTACGAGATATAGTAAGAAAAGTTTTTCTGACTGAGGTAAGGTACTGTCTGATTGACTTGTATGTTAGGAAAAAGAATACATATTAGAAACTTAGATGATCTTTTGAAATGTTTCTTAGCAAATAGTTGCAAATTTTTGTGTAAAAAGCATTTGGTTACCGTACCCTAAACAAACACACGTGAGCAAAATTAGTCCACGGGATTCAGAGAGAGTGAGCAGCGAAATAGTAACAAAAAATGTGACAATGAGGGGAAACTATGTCATTCAAACGTTAACCATATAAATTACAGTAACACTAACCGAGCGTCCACATACATATTCCAATCAATTTACATAAATAGACATTTACTAATATATTCCTTTAAAATGGACACATGCAGATAGTTACAGTACACATGTCAGATCAATTACTGGTACACATAAACACTCATAGCTGGACGTGTCTGTCGATCTTGACAATAGTAGACATGTAACAAAAAATGTGACAATAATGGGAATTATGTCATTCAAACGTATAAATTTTAACCCTATAAATTACAGAAATACTAATCGCGCGCACACGTACATATGTCAATCAATTTACATAAATAAACATTCACTAATGTGTACCTTTAAAATGGACACATACAGATAATTACCGTACACATGTCAGTTCAATTACAGGTACACATAAACACACATAGCTTCACGTGTCTGTCGGTCTTGACAATAGTACACATGGATACGCACACAAAACAGTCCATTATCAATTAACGTGTGTGTGTGTGTGTGTGTGTATTTATTTTCTCTTTGTATTTACTATATGTATCAGCAGAATCGAGTTATTAGCTCTTGGACCCCGCCTATCAAATATATGTATTTTTTCTTTTTTATATCTACTACATCAATTTCTCTCTAACACAAAACACACACACACACACACACACACACACACACACACACACACACACACACACACACCACACACACACACACCACACACACACACACACACACACAAACTGGAGGCCTACCGTCTAAACGGAGAGAGTTCGTTGGCTATAATGCTAATGGTCCCCGATCGAATCTCAGTTGATGCAATAGCAAACTCAACTCAAAAACTGCAAACTGAATACTCACACCCTAAAAGTGACTCGAACCCATACTGCCAGGAGCAACGCAACTGGTATGTACAGGACGCCTTAATCCGCTTGTGTCCCTTTTAAAAGAATATATTAGTGAATGTTTATTTATGTAAATTGATTGCAATATGTTTCATTCCAATCACACATATTCCAATCAATTTACATAAATTTAATTTAAAAGTGTGATTCCAATCATACATATTCCAATCTTGACATATGTCAAGCGGATTAATGCATCGTGTACATGCCAGTTGCGTTGCTCCTAGCAGTATGGGTTCGAGTCACTTCTGGGGTGTGAGTTTTCAGTTGCATATTAAATAAGTTTTCAGTTGCATATTAAATAATAAATATTTATTTATTAAATTTAATTTAATTTATTTATTTATTAAAATAATTATTTAATAATTGAAAAAAATATTAATTAAAAAAAATGATTTATTTTTTTTTTAAAATTAAATACTAAATAATAAATTAAATACTGATATATACTTGTGGGTCCAGGACGCCATCTGTGTCCCCTCAGATGGTCTCCCTTATCACAGTTTGTGTCTATGGATGTGTGTCTGTGTGTGAGTGTGTATATCCCTGTGAGTGTCCGGGTGAATGTGAGTGCCCCTGTGAGTGTCCGGGTGAGTGTGTGTCCGGTTATACCTGTGGGTCCACGAGGCCATCTGTGTCCCCTCAGATGGTCTCCCTTATCACAGTCTATGGGTGTGTGTGAGTGTCCCTGTGAGTGTTCGGGTGAGGGTGTGAGTGTGTGAGTGTCCGGGTTTATGTGAGGTTTGGTTCCTGGAACAATCCTTCCTCCCCCCCTCCCCAAATCTCCTCCCTTATTCCCACCGTGGGTTCGAATCCCAGGTGATTAGACCTGCCCTAAGTCCATGGATCCAAGGTATCCATCCGTGGGCCCAACCGGATTTCACCCCTTCCCCACTTTCCAAGGGCCAGGTCAATTCTAGCTATCCAGGGAACCTGTCGAAACAGAGGCAGCTACAGGAGGGGACACACAAATATTTGTGCCCTGCAGTTACACAACCGTTCCGACAGGCTCGATCGCAATGTATCCAGATGAGAACTCGTTTCTCTTCCGACTAGACCACGCTGGAGTCGCTGTATGTCTCAAATTTGGTGCCTGTATTTATAGTTAGTATTTTTGGTGTATTAATTGATTTGTTTTCATTTTTTAATTACTTAGTTAGAGAGATTTAGGGAGTTGGTGGGGGGGGGAGCGGGTTGCGTGTGTAGTGGATTGTCAAGATCGTGGTTGGTTAGTATTTATGTAGTTGTGTTCACCTAGTTGTGCTTGCGAGGGTTGAGCTCTCCTCTTTCGGCCCGCCTCTCAACTGTCAATCAATCAATTATTACTAACTATTAAAAATTATTCCACACACACACATCCAGGAAGCCGCCCGTAACAGCTGTCTAACGCCCAGGTACATATTTACTGCTAGGTAACAGGGGCATCAGAATGATAGAAACTCTGCTGATTTCCGTTTGTTCCATCACCGCGAAATGGCATGAGCTAGGATTACGAGTCGAGAGCGACGTCCACTCAGCTATAAAGCCCCCCTAGTTTGTGTGTATGGTGCAAAGAGAGTATTTTGGGAGAGGTTAATGGAAAGGAATGATGTTTGGGTGGCCTTG